>MDKI01126692.1:0-25605 GCA_005239505.1 Nicotiana paniculata | reverse complement strand
TGTCTCTAATGGCATCCCCCCTTCAAGTTGTGTTTTTGGGTCTATTTATATCTTTGGGAAAAACCCTTAACGTGTAGGAGACTTCTATTTAAACTCGGAAACACTAAAAATCTTCAAAACCCGGATTGGACCAGACCAGGGACCTGGCTTTATGGCCCAAACTCCTGGTCTTAAGGCTCAAATGCTTGGATAACGCCTGGTCTTACCAGGCTTTATAGCCCAAACGCCCAGCTATAGCCTGGTATGACCAGGCTTTACAGCCCAAACGCTCGGCTATAGCCCGGTGCACTCCTCTTCGCCTCTTGAGCGTATTTTCGACGTTTATGTATCCATTTAGCTCGGCTTCCAACTCCAATACACCTACACATGAAATAGACTCCATTAGGCACATACGAAGTGTATTTTTATCATTAACGCACATAAATATAAGGCATATAACGTGTTAAACCATGAATTCTAGCCACACATCAAATGATCTACACATTCTAAACTTAGAAACCATGGCCTGGGATGACGCTGTAATATGCTTCCAGGGAGTCTTTAAGCACGCTATTTTCAGATTTTCTTGCTTGTCTTTTTGAAGGACATAGAAGTCAGTTACCATCTGTCTACTTTAGGAGTTTTTCTCTTTTTTGGCAAAAGAAATCCTCATCTAGTTAGTTTGCATGTCTTATTGCCTGTATACATTGTCAAAAATTAATCTACTGATGCTAATGGTGCAAAGATTTTGCCCATGCATCTTTTTATGTATCTTTAGTTAAAAAACCGTGATCATTTGAAATATGCTTTTACTGGTGCTTATTCTTAAGCAGTCTTACTCTTATAAGTTGGTAGTATCCACTTTCCTTGACCTTATTATTTTCTTAGGGGAATGCCTCCGCTGCCACTATACATGCAGATCAGAGCGCTACCTTCTAGTTTTTGGTGGGGGCTCACACTCACACACTGCTTGCTTCAATGATCTGCATGTTCTTGACCTGCAAACTGTGAGATAATAATATTTTCGGTTCCAAAAGATAGAGAACTGCTCAAATTATAATATTATTTGTTATTTTTAACTGTTATTTAATTTAACTTTTACAGATGGAGTGGTCAAGGCCTACTCAACAGGGTGAAATACCAACTCCACGTGCCGGCCATGCTGGACTGTAGCTGTTTGAGAGAATTGGTTTATTGTTGGGGGAGGCAACAACAAGAGCGGTATGCTTTGTACTTTAAGAATAACTATGGCGTTCATAATAGTTCCAACTGTTGTTTATGCTAGAATTTTTAGTGCTTTTTTCCTTCATCGAGGGTTCTTGGCAGAGTCTACAGTTTTAAATATATGAAATTTGAATAAGATATGATGACGATCTCATTGTCTGTGCTGGAAAATTTTCTAGTCCATAACAGATCATGCGAGTAAGATAGTACTCCTTCTGTCCCAATTTATGTACTAATGTTTGACTAAGGCGGCGTTTAAGGAAAAAAAAAAAACTTTTGAAATTTGTGATCTAAAACAAATTATAGATATTTGTGTGGTTATAATCATTTTATTAAGGTTAAAACAAAAAATTTAAGTTAAATTACTTTTAAATAAGTATGACATTCTTTCTGGACAGACTAAAAAAGAAAGTATGATACTTAATTTGGAACGGAGGAAGTAGCTTTCAGTTATTCCCTCTATTCCATTTGATCTGATACCCTTTCCTTTTGGTTGGTTCCGAAAAGAATGACACATTTTTTTTACGTGGAAATTCTTTAACTTTTTATTTTTACTCTTAATGACATGCTCATATAATCATAGCAATGTCATGACATGTTTAAGACCACAAGTTCTACGTGTACTTATGGTATGTGTCAAAAGTCTTTATTTCTTACTTAAAGTTCGTGCAATACCATCATACAAAATGAAATAGGGAGTAGTTAATTTTTGGCTAGAGGGATTAGTTTTATATAGTCATACCTCTCTATAACAATATTTTTATATAACAACCATTCACTATAAAAGTCAAGTTTTTCTTTGAACCAATTTTAGAATCTTTAGCCATTTTTATAGCAAAACGCTAAAAATACAACCATTTTTGCTGAATATTTGCTGAATATTTAAACGGTAATACCTTTTTGCTGAATATTTGGACACGAACCTTCGCCAATTCAAGATTTATATTAGTAAGAGAATGAAATCTGCAAAACAAGCTACAATTACAAAGTTCTTCCATCAATCTTGAAAGAATTTATTTTTCTAGGTAGCTTTAAAATCTGTGTCTTAGAGTTTAAATATGTATAGGTTTAGTTATGCATTTATTAATAATGTACTTGCTTTCTTCACTATTTAACTAGTGAAATATGCATATCTTTTCAGATTTAAATCTGAATAGTTTTCTTATCTTTTTATATGTAACATTAAAAAGGGAAAAATGACTGATTTTTGAATAAGTTTTATCTATATCAACCAAACAATATTTAAACGTCAAATGTTATTATAGGTGTATATCAACCGTTCACTATAAAAGTCAAAAAGTATCGTAACAAGCGAGGCTGTTATAGAGAGGGTTGGCTGTATCATCTTGTTACTTCCTAGAATCTTGGAGTTGATGTTTTTGGTGCATGAGTATGTGCCCTTGAATTATTGGGAAAAGCCTTTCGTTAGTTCGAATGGTTGGTTAATGTTTCATGGTAAAATAGTTTTTATATCTCTCTCAACTTGTTATCCATGTCTTTCTCCAAAAAAAGAAATGGTTATGTACAATCTCTTTTGATAAGGTAGTTCTCAAGTTAGAAAATGTCCTGTAGAAAAAATGTTAGAGATCGACCACATTTTACATATTGGTTATGCTAGGGTCTTTCTAAAGGGGGTTCACGATGATATATTGTTGCGTTGTAAACTCGTGCTCTTTAACATTTTGAATTGTGTGAATTGCCTCAATTGTTGATGGGTTTAATGAGACTTGAAGCAGGAACTCTCATACTTCCTCTGTTTCAGTTTATGTGAGCTTATTTCCTTTTTGGTCTGTTCCAAAAACAATGACCCCTTTCTAAATTTGGAAACAATTTAGCTTAAACTTACAACTTTATCCTTAATGAGAAGCTTTTATAACCACACAAATAATCTGGGCCCGTTTTTAACTTGTTTAGGACCACAAATTTCAAAAGTCTTCAATCTTTCTTAAACTCCGTACCCAGTTAAACAGGTTCACATAAATTTGAACGGAGGACATATTCAATGGTGTGAACCACTTCACTTAAAAACTTAGTGAGGTTCTAGGTTTGAGTCTTACCTCCACTAGTTCGACAAAATATTTATAGATATTTGATCCAAGAAAGAGAGAGTCAAACCTTGTGAAAGGACATCTTGCAAACCTATAATAAATAAATAAATAAATGCGTCTTCTTTCTTAAGTGGCTTAAGCTTGGGTTAATCTTTAGAGAAGCCGGCTTACATCATTTAATATGTCATATCAGCCAAATCTCGGTCATCTGTTCTCACTGTTAATTCAGTGCTTACAACTATTTATCTCTACTTCTGGTTGAATTGTATATTGTCTTTGCTTATTCCTATCTTTACGGGCTTCACTATCTTAACTCAACTCATCGAGCCACTAACTTTGTTTTAGGTTCGTATCACAGCATTCTTAGTCCATTTTCTTTGTTCTAGCCAAACTTTACTTTGTTGATCTTATTCACTCTTCTCCTATCCGCTCTTAAGTTTGTTGAGCTTAGTGGCGTTTGGGCATAAGAATTGTAAAATTCCAAAAAAAAAAGGATTTTTTTTAAAGTGAAAATGATATTTGAAAATTAGAGTTGTGTTTGGACATGAATATAATTTTGGGTTATTTTTTAAGTTTTGTCAATGTTTTGAGTGAAAATTTTGAAAAACAGTTTTTTGGAGTTTTTCAAATTTTTGAAAATTCCAAAATTCATCTTCAAGTGAAAATTGAAAAGTTTATGACCAAACACTGATTTCGAAAAAAAGTAAAAAAATTTTGAAAAAAAGGGAAAAAGTTCTTATGTCCAAACGGGCTCTTACTCGCTCTACTCTAGCCGACTCTTTAGCATACTAAGCCTTATAAAAAGCCAAAGTAGAGCAAAAAACAGTCAACTAGTATATAAACCCTAGAACTGAGATGCATGTGCGAGATGATGTTGACATGATAGCTTCCCATATCAGCTTTGTAAGGGTTTTCCAAATTGATTTGCAAATGTCTCTTTTTATTCTATCCATTGCCTTATGCTTTTGAGTTGCATTTACAAATTCTTTTGTTGATGTGTGAACTAGAGCATTGTAATACTATGAGAGTTGACAGGTTAGGAACTTGTGGGTTCGTCTCTTGGTTTTTGCATAAGCAAGTTGTGCTTAGCCTGATTTTTTTCTGTGATGCATCATCTGAATAGCCGGTGCAGATGAATGCTAGGTAGAGTTACCGCCATGATGACTTGTCCTAGGCCTTAACCCCATTCTTTTTGATGATCTTTCAACCGTCTCTCTAGATAGACCTTTTGTAAGTGGACCCGGCACGTTATCTCTTGACTTTACGTAGTCAATTGTGATAACACCACTAGAGAGTAGTTGTCTAACGGTATTATGTCTCCTCGTATATGACGAGATTTTCCGTTATACATAACGCTCCCTGCCCTTCCTATTGCCTCTTGACTATCACAATGTATAAAAATAGGTGCCAAAGGTTTGGACCAAAATGGAATATCTTCCAAGAAATTCCGTAGCCATTCAGCTTCTTCACCGGCCTTATCTAAAGCTATGAATTCAGATTCTATTGTAGAACGGGCGATGCACGTTTGTTTGGATGATTTCCAAGACACTGCTCCAACCCCAATTGTGAAAACATATTCACTCATGGATTTAACTTCAGATGATCCGGTGATCCAATTTGTATCACTATATCCCTCGATCACGGAGGGATATTTGTTATAATGCAACGCATAGTTTTGGGTATGTTTCAGATACCCCAAAACTCGTTTCATTATCATCCAATGTATTTGATTGGGATTACTTGTAAATCATCTCAGTTTGCTAATAGCACATGCTATATCTGGTCGCGTACAGTTCATTATATACATCAAACTTCCCAATACTCTTGCATAGTCCAGTTGTGAGTCACTTTCACCTTCATTCTTTTGAAGTGCATAACTCACGTCAATTGGAGTCTTGGCAATTTTGAAATCCAAATACTTGAACTTGTCAAGTACCTTTTCAATGTAGTGAGACTGTGATAATGCTAGACTTTGTGGAGTCTTGTGAATTCTGATTCCTAAGATCATATCAGCAACTCCTAAATCTTTCATGTCGAATTTGCTAGCCAAAATGCGCTTTGTAGCATTTATATCTGACATGCTTTTGCTCATTATCAACATGTCATCAACATATTAACAAACAATGACTTCATGACCTGTAGTGTTTTTAATGTAAAGACATTTGTTGGACTCGTTGATTTTAAACCCATTTGCCAACATTGTTTGATCAAATTTGGCATGCCATTGTTTGGGTGCTTGTTTAAGTCCATAAAGCAAATTAACAAGTTTATACACTTTCTTTTATTTACCAGGAACCACAATACCCTCAGGTAATTCCATGTAAATCACTTCCTCCAGTTCTCCATTTAAGAAAGCTGGTTTAACATCCATTTGATGGATTTCAAGACCATACACGGCCGCTAATGCCGCTAACATCTTAATAGATGTTATCCTCGTTACTGGCGAGTAAGTGTCAAAGTAATCAAGGCCTTCCTTTTTTCTATAACCTTTGACAACAAGTCTTGCCTTATATTTGTCAATAGTTCCATCAGCTTTCATTTTCCGTTTAAAGATCCATTTCGAACCTAAAGGCTTATTTCCAGGAGGAAGATCAACCAATTCCCATGTATGGTTATCCAAAATTGATTGAATCTCACTATTGACTGCCTCTTTCCAAAATGCTGAATCAGAAGACGACATAGCTGCTTTAAAAGTTTGAGGATCATTTTCAAGCAAGAATGTCACAAAATCTGGTCCAAAGGAAGTAAATGTTCTTTGACGTTTGCTACGCCTTGGATCTTCTACATTTGAAGTATTCTTATTTGGTTATTCCCGAGGTCATTTAGGTCTTTCACTTAATGACTCACATTCAGTTTTATACGGATAAATGCTTTCAAAGAATTCAGCATTATCTGATTCCATTATCGTATTAACATGAATCTCGGGATTATCGAATTTATGGACCAAAAGCCGACATGCTTTACCGTTTGTACCATATCCAATGAAAATGCAATCTACTGTTTTTGGTACAATTTTAACCCTTTTAGGTAAAGGAACTTGTACCTTTCCTAGACACCCCCACACTTTGAAATATTTCAAGTTAGGTTTTCTTCCTTTCCATTTTCCATATCGAATAGATTGCGTTTTATTGTGGAGTACTCTATTGAGTATTCGGTTAGCTGTAAGTATAGCTTCCCCCCAAAAACTCTGCGGTAATTCGGAACTTATTAGTAAAGAATTCATCCTTTCCTTCAATGTCCAATTTTTTCTTTCCGCAATTCTGTTGGATTGAGGTGTGTAAGGTGTAGTAGTTTGATGGATAATTCCATATTCCGAACATATTTCTGCAAACGGAGATTCATAGTCTCCACCTCTGTCACTTCTAATCATTTTGATCTTTTTATTTAATTGATTCTCTACTTCATTCTTGTATTGCTTAAATGTTTCAATTGCTTCATCCTTACTATTAAGCAAATAAACATAACAATATCGAAAGTAGTCATCAATAAAAGTAATAAAATACTTTTTCCCACCTCGAGATGGTGTCGACTTCATATCGCAAATGTCAGTGTGAATTAAGTCTAAAGGATTCGAATTCCTTTCAACAGACTTATAAGGATGTTTTACAAACTTAGATTCAACACATATTTGACATTTCAATTTATTACACTCGAATTTAGGCAATACGTCTAAATTAATTAACTTCCGCAAGATTTTATAATTGACATGTCCTAAACGAATATGACATAAATCATTTGACTCCAACAAATAAGAAGAAGCTGAAATTTTATTCATACTATCAACAACCATTACATTGAGTTTGAAAAGGCCCTCCGTGAGGTAACCTTTTCCAACATACATTTCGTTCTTGCTCACAACAACTTTATCAGAGACAAATACACATTTGAATCCATTCTTCACAAGTAAAGAAGTAGAAACTAAATTCTTCCTAATAGTAGGAACATGAAGAACGTTGTTGAGCGTTAACACCTTCCCGGAAGTCATCTTTAAGAATATCTTCCCATAACCTTCAATCTTGGTTGTTGAATTATTTCCCATGGAAATATCTTTTTCGAGACCACAAGTAGAGTAAGTCGCAAATGCTTCTTTGACAACACAAACATGTCGAGTGGCTCCGGAGTCAATCCACCACTCATTCAGATTTCCAACTAAGTTGCATTCCGAAAGTATTGCACAAAGATCATCAATGCCATAATTCTTCTCCACTATGTTGGCCTGTCCCTTCTTCTTATCCTTTTTCGGGAGACGACAATCAGGGGCTTTGTGACCAACTGTTCCACAATTGTGGCAGTTGCCCTTGAATTTCTTTTTGTTCTGCTCCTTAGTCTGTCCAGAAGATCTCTTCGTCTTCTTACATTTTGGAGCAGTCTCCTCAACGATATTAGCTCCCATGATCTTTGAATTTCCACGAGACTAGATCTCTTCGTCTTTTTACATTTTGGAGCAGTATCCTCAACGATATTAGCTCCCATGATCTTTGAATTTCCACGAGACTTCTTCTCGGCTGTTTTGTTGTCTTCCTCAATCTTGAGACAAATCACAAGATCTTCCAACTTCATTTCTTTGCGCTTGTGCTTAAGATATTTCTTGAAATATCAACATGAAGGAGGCAACTTTTCAATCATTGCAGCCACTTAAAATGCTTCATTCACGACCATACCTTCAACAATAAGGTCCTAATAAATAAGTTGAAGCTCCTGAACTTGGGTTCCCACAGTTTTGCTATCTATCATTTTATAGTCTAGAAACATGGCAACCACAAATTTCTTCAAGCATGCATCTTCCGTTTTGTACTTCTTCTCAAGTGCGTCCTATAATTCTTTCGAAGTATTCATTGCACTGTACACATTGTACAATTCATCCTCTAAAGCACTTAGGATATAGCCTTTGCAAAGAAAATCTGCCTGCTTCCATGCCTTAACAATCATGAACTTTTCATTGTTAGGCATATCCGCAGCAGGCACTGGAGGCTCTTCACTAGTGAATTTCTGCATACCAAGTGTGGTAAGCCAGAAGAACACCCTTTGCTGCCATCCTTTGAAGTTGGCTCCAGAAAATTTCCCTGGTTTTTCTGCCGGTGGAACAACAGTCCGGCTTGACGAGGCTATCATCGTTGCCGCAACAGTCGTAGAAGAATTTTCGTTATCAATTTACATTTCTCACTTGTCAACAATAGAAGAGTTCAATCAATGGCAAAACCAGAACAGTAAACAATAATGTAATCAACAATAAACAGTATTTATAATAAATAAAAAACCGAAGTTTCTATATACTATTTCACAGAAAAAGATGAAGTTTTTATGTTCTTCAAATCGTTTTCTAAATTTTAAAACTCTGATGAAGTTTTTATATCTTCAAATCAGAATAATAAAATTCAGAAGGAGTAGAAAACACACAGGTTTTAATCTCCACAAACAGAATACCGAAAATTAAAAAATTTAATTTCCTTAAGATTGTTAATAATATGTATTGCTGTAATATAAAATAATTAATTTTATGTAAATACAGAAACAGTGAGAAACCTTAGTAGTGCGGGATTAGCGCGGCCGCGCTAGCAGAATTTACCAGGGATAGTGAGAAACCTGACTAGCGCGATCACTAGCGCGTGCTGAGCGCGAGCGTGCTAGTCCAGGCGTCCTTAGCTTTTCTTATGGAAAAATAATATAAGAATAAATCGAGCCCACTGAATACGCAGTGTGTCCTTAAGGAAATTATTCCCCTCAAGTACCCGAGGTTTTCGAATATATCCTCCCAGGATAGAATGATATAACTCACCAACGTATCAGTACCAAAAACTCCGGTGATAAGCGAACCACTTAATGGTGGTAAAACACACTGGAATATTTTTGTGCAGAAGAAGAAGAAGATCAAAAAATTTAGTAAATAAAGATTCTGGGATTCAAGGCGTATTTGTAGCCAATTTGGTACTATTTTTGAAAAGGTTTTGTAACCTTTCAGAATTTCTAAAAAGGTTTTGCAACCTTTCAGAATAGCCATAGCTATTGGAACAGGTGTGAAGATTGCGGGAAAAATTAAAAATGGATTTAAAATAATTCGGGAAAGAAAAACGGACCGGACCTTTCTCTAAGAAGATTAATCAATCAATCTTTGACCAAATCTGAAGCCGAAGCCGAGCCGAGCGAGCGATGACGACGGCGACGCGAGGCTTTCCTTCTTCTCAACTCTTTAAGAGCTAGAAGAAGAGCTTCTCTATAAATACACATAGGTTTTCTTTCTGAGGGACAAAATGCAGTAATTCAAATTTTCACTTCTCTCCATTTCTTTCCTCACCATTTTTCATTCACTCTCTTTAAGCTATACCAAGCTTAAAATCAAGCTACACTAAGCTAAAGACCAACAATGTGTTATGTATACATATAAATAGGGCTTATTGTAACATAGAATATTAATCAATAATATCTTCTCCCGTGCTTCCTCACATGGTATCAGAGCTTTGGTGAGAAGAGATCGTTGTGCGTCATTCCAGTGACATCCAGGAAGAAAGAACTTAGTCACTGTGCGATTTTCCGGTGACCTAAGTGACTATTTGCGTCAAAGTCACTAATTATCAGTGTTGTGGGAAATCCAACACCACCAAAAGGTTCCAAGAGATAGGTGACCAAACCCTAGAAAAAGCCACCTGAAAACACCCACCCACACACCCCCACACGCCCCCGCGCTCCTGCCGGAGTTCTGTTGCCACTGCGCATCAGTCCCACGCGCCGGCGCGTGAGGGCTGTTCCGACTGTTCCGGCCAGAATTTGGAAAAATTTCTTTTAGATTGTGTATTTGTCTTGAAATCCGAGCCTACCCTTACAATTTTAAACCAAATTCTGACTACTTTTATATTTTTCCGGCGTGAACAGTGATTATCAGAAAGTTTTCTGACTTTTCTAGCGTTAATAGTAATTACCAGAAGGGTTTCTGATTTTTTTCGGCGTGAACATTATAATGTCATTCTTATTAGAAGACTTTGACCCACAATCCGTTGGATCCAATGCATTGAATCCAATCCAGATGGTTTCTTTACCGTATTATATTGAGTCCCTGCAGTACAAAGCACGTAAACAGACATCTTCAGGATTAGCCCCCGTTGTTCCAACAGATAGTAGCATGACTTGTGTCTCCCAATCTTCAACTTCTTAGTCTTGGGTCACTGATTCAGGTGCATCTGCTCATATTTCTGGTAACAAATCTCTTTTCACTAGTATTTTATATTCTCAACTCTTCCAACAGTCACAATGGCCAATGGGTCTCAAACCATGGAACTGCAATACGTCAAGCAAGTCCACTTCCTTCCTTACCTTTAGACTCCGTTCTTTATGTTCCTGGTAGTCCTTTTAATCTCATAGCCGTTAGTCGCTTAGCCAAATCACTTAAATCTGCTATTTTATTTCTTGATGACCTTGTTTTTATACAGGAACACAGTACATGGCGGATCATTGGTACTGGACGTGAATCAGATGGACTTTATTACATTATCCTTGCAAAATCACACAGACTCGCATCTTTTCTTCCTTCAATAACTTGTCCCGATACTGATTCACCAGATTTATTACATAAACGGTTGGAATATCCCAGTTCGTCAAAACTTCAGAAAATGGTACTTGACTTATCTCACTTGTCCACTCTAGAGTGTGAGTCATGTAACCTCGGTAAGCATAGCCGCTCCCATTTCCCGCGGCGTCTTGATAATTGAGGAAAGTCACTTTTACTTTAGTCCATTCAGATGTTTGGGGTCCTAGTCGGGTCAATTCTACCTCGGGATTCCGCTACTTTGTCAGTTTCATCGATGATTATTCCAGGTGCACCTGAATATTTTTGATAAAAAATCGATCTGAGTTGTTTTCTATTTTCCAGACCTTCCACGCTGAAACTCAAAATCAATTTTTGGTTTCTATCTGCACATTTCGTAGTGATAATGCCCTAGAGTATTTGTCTTCCCCATTTCAGCAGTTTATGAACTCCCATGGGATTATTCATCAAACATCTTGTATGTACACATCCCAACAAAATGGGGTAAGTGAAATAAAGAATAGACATCTTATTGAAACTTCTCGTATCCTACTCATACAATCTCATGTTCCGCGCGTTTTTGGGGTGATGCAATTCTTACATATTGCTATATTATTAATCGTATGCCATCTTCAGCTATCCATAATCAAGTTCCATTCTCTGTCCTGTTTCCCCACTTACCTTTGTTCTCTCTTCCACCCCGTGTTTTTGGGAGTACGTGTTTTGTTCATGACCTTACTCTAGGAAAAGATAAGTTAGTTCCTCGTGCTCTTAAGTGCATATTTCTGGGTTACTTGTTTTGTTCATGACCTTACTCCAGGAAAAGATAAGTTAGCGTCTCGTGCTCTTAAGTGCATATTTCTGCGTTACTTGAGAACGCAAAAGGGATATCGATGTTATTCTCCTGAACTCCGGCGGTTTCTTATGTCTGCTGATGTTACCTTATTTGAAACTCAATCATACTTCACAGGTCCAGTTAATCATTTAGATATTTCTGAGGTGCTACCAGTTCCGTCTTTTGGAGATTCATTCACTATCTCCGATTCTTCTTCCTCCATAGCTCCAATTGCAGCTCTACCACCTACATCTCTAGTTGTAGCTCCACCACCTATAGCTCCAGTGCCACCACCTAGTCCAGTTCAACCTTCTACAGCTCCACCACTCCTGACTTATCATCGTCGTCCGCATCCAGCATCAGGCCCAGCACCTGACCCTGCTAAATACTACAGACTTGTCTTCTCTTGATCAACCGATTGCACTATGAAAAGGTATACGGTCCACACTTAATCCTAATCCTCATTATGTCAGTTTAAGTTAGTATCGTCTGTCATCGTCCCATTGTGCATTTGTGTCATCTTTATCCTCTATTTCTATCCCTAAGTCTACAGGTGAAACACTGTCTCATCCCGTGTGGCTACAGGCTATGATTGACGAGATGTCTGATTTACATACGAGTGGTACTTGGGAGCTTGTTCCTCTTCCTTCAGGTAAATCGATTGTTGATTGTCGTTGGGTTTATGCAGTCAAAGTTGGTCCAGATGGCAAGGTTGATCAACTTAAGGCTCGTATGTCGGTTGCGCCGGTCTCTCTATGGTCTAAAGCAGTCTCCTCGAGCCTGGTTTGGTAAGTTCAGCACAATTATTCAGGAGTTTAGAATGACTCTTAATGAAGCTGATCACTCTGTATTTTAACCACATTCTGCTTCAAATCTCTATATTTATCTGGTCGTTTATGTTGACGATATTGTTATTACCGGCAATGATCAGGATGATATTAGTAAGTTGAAGCAACATCTCTTTCAGCACTTTCAGACTAGGGATCTGGGAAGATTAAAGTATTTTCTAGGTATTGAGGTCGCTCAGTCTAGCTCAGGTATTGTGATCTCACAATGGAAGTATGCCTTAGATATTCTTGAGGAGACAGGAATGACAGGTTGTAGACTTGTTGACACTCCGGTGGATCCAAATTCTAAACTTCTTTCAGGACAGATGGAGCCTCTTAGCGATCCTGCAAGATATAGGCGGTAGGTTGGTAAATTAAAGTACCTCACAGTGACTAGACCTGGCATTTCCTTTCCTGTGAGTGCTGTGAGTCATTTTATGGAATCTCCCTTTGATAGTCATTGGGATGCAATTGTGCACATTCTTCCTAAAATCAGCTCTAGGCAAAGGCTTATTGTTTGAGGATCGAGGCCATGAGCATATCGTTGGATACTCAGATGTTGATTGGGCAAGATCACCTTTTGATAGACGTTCTACGTCTGGATATTGTGTCTAAGTAGGAGGAAATTTGGTGTCTTGGAAGAGCAAGAAACAGAATGTGGTTGCTCGGTCTAGTGCAGAAGCAGAATATCGAGCAGTAGCTATGACGACATGTGAGATAATTTGGATCAAACAGTTGCTCAAGGAGTTGAAATTTGGTGAGATTAGTCAGATGAGACTTATGTGTGATAATCAAGCTGCTCTTCATATTGCGTCAAATCCAGTGTTCCATGAGAGAACTAACCACATTGAGATTGACTGTCACTTTGTTAGAGAAAAGAAACTTTCGGGAGATATTGCTACAAAGTTTGTGAAGTCGAATGATCAGCTTGCAGATATTTTCACCAAGTCCCTCACTAGTCTTCGTATTAACTATACATATAACAAGCTCGGCACATATGATTTATATGCACCAGCTTGAGGGGAGTGTTAGAATAGTTATTTGAATGTATGTAATTAGTCCTAGTCCCTTATGTAATATGAGTAAGTTATGTGTTATGTATACATATAAATAAGGTTCATTATAACATAGAATATTAATCAATAATATTTTCTCCCGTGCTTTCTCACAACCATCTCAGGTTAAGCCTCAGTTAGAGATGATTTGAATTTTGATACTGGAATTGTTTTAGTTGTCAAAAGTTTTAACTTATTGTTCCCCATTTAAGAAGTAAACAACAATGAAATGATGTTGAAAATTTGGGAACTCTTCATTTCTTACTATGACAAGGCTAATGTATTGTTCCTTATTGCCTGGGCCACTGATCATCTGGGACCTAAATGTGTTTGATGAACTTGCGTTTGCGTGAAATTATTATTCAAATAGATAATAGTACGTTGGGTTCTTAAGTATTCTTAGAGATTGATATTTTGCGTTTTTCGTTCTCCGAATATCAGATTATGCTTAAGAGATTGATATTTTGTCTTTTCCTCTAAATATCAAAGTGTTTTAGCCTCTAACTTAAGGCAATTTCTTGTCCTACAGGGCTTGAGCTTGGTCTTATGTTCATATAATGGTGAAGATATTGTAGTTTCTTTTGGAGGATACAATGGGCGATATAATAATGAGGTAATTCCAGCACAGCTAAATCATATTTATTCTCTTCGCTAGTTTGGTCAGTCCTTCCACTGGGGCAAGTGAATTGTTGGTTGGTTTCTTTATCCTTGCTATGCTTCTCCTAATTAAGTTTCTCTATGGTATCTTTCATCACTGTTTTAAGGTCAGCATACTAAAACCAAGCCACAAGTCAACCTTGCAATCCAAAGTGATTGAGACTCGTGCAGATAGTGTTTCAGCTAGGGATGTGAATGAATATTTAAAAATCGACTAGGTCGAACTATATCATACCGAATCGATTTTTAGATTTTTTAAAATAAAATCGTAGGTTTTTATATGAATCTATAACCGTACCGATAATTAGAGTAAATTTTTTATTTTATGAAAATAACCTGAAAGAAATACCGAACTGTACCGAATAAATTTACAATGTGAAAAATATATTTATATACTAAGTTTAAAAAAATAATAACGCAACAACAACAACAACAACAATAACAAACCCAGTTTGATCCCAAATGTGGGGTCTGGGGGAGGGTAGTTTCTTTTACGCTGGTGTAGAATAGTTGATGGATCTAAACCATAGCCATTTTTAATATTTTCTTAATCCATCATCTTTTAAACTGTAAAAATATCTAGAGAGTTTTGTTAAATTCTATAAAAGTACATATGTTATTGTATTCTCTACTAGTGATTTTTATATGACATTTAAAAAATATTATCGAATATTTACTGAACCGTACCGATACCGAAAAGAAACCGACATGATTGGGACGGTTTCGAAAAGTCTAATTTTGATTAAACATAATTGAATAACCAAAAATTAATATGACACAAATTTTATAAAATAATCGGCCGAACCGAACCATTGACACCCCTAGTTTCAGCTGTGCAGAATGCCACTAATGCCACAAGAGATATGGAATCAGAGTATGGAATGGGCCAAGAAATTGTGATGGACAACATTGAGTCCGAGCCAACGGTATTCATATGCTTTAAAATTCATTATCTTGTATTTATGACTGGTGATATGATAGTGAATTTTGCTTGCTTTTCTTGTACACTGAGATCTCAGTTTAATTGTGCTATCAACTTTCTTTAAGATAACTAGTATGTTAATCTATCTACTCGGAAAAGAAAAAAGAAATAGGTACATTTTGTTCTCTTCTCTGTGAGAATATGCCTCAACGAACTAGGTATGTCTTGTTTCTAAAATTCCTTGTATATTTCAAGTAGTTGATAATACACTAAGAAAGATAAAAAAAAGCTCGTGAGAATAAAAATGTTGTTCAAACAAGACAACAAAGGATCTTTGAATTCATTGAAATTGATGATTGCTTGTTACGAAACACCACCTATGTATGTATATAGGTGTAACGTATCTTGTATAAAAACTAAAAATAGTGAAAGCAATAAATGATTGTGTGCTACAGATTTATTATTATGGCTCCTCCTTAACTATTGTGCGGGTGCACTGGGTGGATTGAATCCACATCAATAATTGCACATGGGTGAGTTTGATTTATTAATTCCTTGTATATATATATATATCCAACAAGAGTATTCATGGATGTTCATACTGGCAGTGTCATTTAAGTGCAGGTTAAATATATTCAATTCCAATGGAAAGAATTTAGTCTTTTTTATATATTCAGCTTTAATTTGTAGTCCTTGAAACATTAAACATACTCAATTTTAACCACTTTAAACTGATTAGAATATTGTGCGTACAACTTTAGCGCACACATTTCACATGGCACATACATGGCGTAGAGACAAAGATGAGTCCCTGAGTCTGGCACACGAAACATGCATCAAACCTAGTTTGTAATTACACCTGTGTAGGTATATGTGTTAATATCACCTAACGCAAATTTAAACCAAATAACAAACATGCTTGAAGGTTTGGCATGTCATATACTATATTCAATTAGCAATTACATTTGTGGGCCATATTAGTGCTTCTGCAAAACATGCTGGTCCTCCTATTGTAGTTTTTCCTATTTTCTCTCTTTTTGTTGATGTTGAAAATTTCAAATATCTTTTCTTGCATCTCAAAAGGAAAAAAAAACGTTAGGATCCAGTAGTTTGAAATATGTTCCTTTTCAGACGTGTGTAACTCACTATCTAAGTTTTGATGGACAAAGGTACCAGGTATTCTGTGTAATTAGTCAAAGTGCGCTAGCTGGCCCATACACCACGTTTATGAAAAAAATCCTTATTTGTGTAACTCAACCCTCCACTTATAGATTTTAAGTAAAACAAAGGACCTATGATACAAGAATATGCAATTTTTTTTCTTCCTTCCTTCAATCTTCTAACTTGTCCTAGCTAGAGCCATCAAAATGGGCTTGGCCCATGAGGCCAGCCCAACCCAGCTCGCTATAGGGTAGGGTTGGCTAGCATTTTTAAGCCCATTTTAAACTGAGCCTTATAAGTCCGGTCCAAGTTAGCTAGCTGGCCCTTGAGGTTTGATCGAGGCTGAGCCTGGGCCGGCCCGTGGGCTAAAAATTAATTAAATTCAAATTAATTAACTATTAAATATTTAAAAAACTATTAACTATAATCTTCACCACAACCCTAGATTGCTCATTTACCCTTCCATATCAACTAGAATTAAGATTTTCGACATGCATGTAATATAACAAAATTAGTTTTTCTTTTGCTTGATTAATAACAAACTTAAAAAGTTTTAGGTGGTCAATAATAATATTGTTTCAAAAGAAAATATTACTTTGAGCGGCCAATGATCAGTTCGGATTACTTTAATCTATTATTAATATTTAAACCGCTTTTCAATATAGAAAAAGAACAATTTTAAATACATTCAAAAAAGTTTGACCATTAGCAAATTTCAGGAATTTTAAAAATTTTATGGACTATAATGATGAAATCAGCAAATAATGTTAATCCTAAATTTAAAAACCTAGTATATAAACTTATTGAAGCAATCTTTATATTTGAGGAAAATGAAAGAAAAATATTAAGAAAATATTTGTGTAACTTTAAAAAGAAGAGCTAGAGATATAGAGCATTTACATTTCAATTACGAGATTCCTCGTCAAATATCAAGCTTTTTGTACGCTCTAAGTAAATAAAAGTTGTTTATATGATTAATCGACTACGTCACAAAAAAATATTTAAGGATTTAAAAAAATTCTATTTTCTAAAAAAAGTGGAAGGGCCGGCCCGCGACCCTCTTAGGCTGGATTGGGGTAGTCATTTTGAAGGCCCATTCATATTGCGGGCCAACCCGTCCTAGCCCACCAAATTTAAAAGCCCACGAGGCTTAGGCTAGGCTGGCCTGGCCTGGCCCATTTTGACAGCTTTAGTCCTAGCTTTCCAGAAATGATTAACGGTACTTCCCTCTTCTTTTCTATCTAGCGCTTCAATCACGCTAACGTCTTATACCATCAGAGGTAGTTCTAATATTCAAATTTGGCTAACTGTCTGCTGATAGACCTAAATGTCTAAAATTTGAGTTGAGTAGAGCAATTGGTTTCTGATATCTCAAATAGCAGGTCACTGTGTTGTGGTTCTTTCTGTTTGCATCCCTGTCTTTGAAGTAGTTCTTAGCTCAGTCACTCAAGAATTCTCGAAGATGACCCTCGTTAAACAAACGGGCTACCTGTTCCCTCAACTGTCTGCAGTCTCTGTTCTATGACCATGAGTACCATGATATTTGCATATTTAATTAGGATTTCTCTGGGCCGGATCGGTATGTAGGGATAGCGGCCACCTGGTATCATTGATCCGTCTAATAGCTGATGCATCAACATTGAAGTTGTATTTTGACAATCGTGGTGTATCTCTAGGCTCGACATTTCTATCGAAACCACTCTTACTCATGAGCCCTCGGGAGCTCTGTCATCGATCATCTCTTCGATCATACCGAACGGGGTTGCGTCCAGGACCGTTATTTCTCCGATTTCCACTGTATGGTTGATACTAATCTCTGTTCAATCACGGTTCTCTGTCGATATCCCTTTGAAATCTACCGACTGGCATGTTAACGGACCCGGAAGAAGTTCCCAACTGATCATCCTCGATCCTGATTTTTGACTGGTACCGATTGTGCACATCGGCGCCGGTTACAACTAGGTACACGATCAATTCTGCTTTAACTGTTGTGAGGCCACCGAACTTTTGAATGTTTAGCTCATGAAAAAAAGCTTGGACGGCCCAATCATCTGCGACCGGTAGTACGTTCCATTTGGAACCGAGATACAAACTCCCTGAGCATTTCGTTGTCGTTCTACTTTACTTTTGAAGAGGTCCGACTTCCTAATCTCGACATTTATGGCACCGACGTGTGCTTTGACCAAAGAATCTACGAGCATGACAAAGGAATCAATGGAGTTGGGTGGAATATTATGGTACCATATCATCGCCCCCTTCGATAAAGTTTCTCTGAACTTCTTCAACAAAACGGACTCAATCTCACCATCCTCCAAATCATTCCCCTTTATTGCGCACGTGTAAGAAGTGATATGCTCATAAAGGTCGGTAGTTCCATTATGCTTTGGAATTTCTGGCATGCGGAATTTCTTTAGGATGTGCTTAGGAGCCGCACTCGAGGGGAAAGGTTTTCGTATGAACTTATTTGAATCCAAGCCCTTGAGAATCGGTGGTTCCCCTGGAATTCGGTCAACTCTGGAGTTATACATTTCTACTTTTTTGTCATTTGCCTCAATCTTCTTCTGCCCTGATTACTCTCCTTGTGAGCTCTTCGAGCATTTTTATAACGGTAGGGTCAGTCCCCGATTCATTCACGTTTGACCTCTCTGGTTCTGGTTCGGCACTATAAGCAACTTCCAGTGAGGGCCCGGGTTCAGCCCTACTCGGTGCGCGAATATGATTTTGGAGTTGCACTATGGCAACTTGTTGAGCCTGCAACATTTCAAATATCAATCAAAGGCTGACTCCGCCGTCTTCACCGTCCTATGTATCTTGACCGGCTGATCAAACGTCTCTGTAGACGCTATTTTCGGGGTTGACGCCCAGATTCGTATTTAGGGCGACATGGGAATTGACGTCGATGAGGTCTGCAACCAGTAGGCCAGCCTGAGGTACTTCAATCCCTGGGCGGCTATATTGTCGTTTTCCCCATGAAAATCAAGGCCATTCACTACTAGATATCCGGTAAATACCGACCAGAAAAAGCGACTAACGTTGGCCGGTTATGGCCAATTACCGTAAAAAACACGTCCAAATACGCTTGGTCGCTATTTTGATGGTCGTTTTAATATACCGACCAAGGTTGGTCGGTATATTAAAACGACCATCTGAAGAATTTAAAATATTTACCGACCAACTTTGGTCGAAAACATATTTTAATAATTTAATTTTACCGACCAAAGTTGGTCGGTATATGTCACGACCCCAAAACTACCCTGGCTGTGGTGGCGCCTATCTTGATACTAGGCTAGCCGATTCACTACGCATGACATAAGGAACTTCCCATTTATTTCAGTGCTAACCGACTTTTAATAAAATTTCCATATTTAGCATTTAAAAAACAAGTAAAGATAAGTAAAACATTCAACACTGGCCCAACACCCGGAGTCATCAGTCATGAGCAACTAAAAGGAAATACAAATCTGGTACTGTTTCCTTAATATAATAAGTCTGAGAACATAAGAAATGACGAGATAGGGAGGAGAAAGGCAAGGCTGCGGACGCCGTGCAACTACCTCGCAATCTCCGAAAATGCTCCAAAGAGAATATATCAGCTATCACTCAGCCCTGGCACCTGACTCTGCACACAAGGTGCATGGAGTAATGTGAGTACGCCAACTCAGTAAGTAATAATTATAACTAAACACTTGAGTGCAGTGAAAAGCATTTAAAATCATGTAATTTCAAAACATAAACAACTATGGAAATAAATGAATCAAATCAGGAATTTAAATTCCGAACATTTCACAAAAACTCCAATTTTTCCATTAAAATCTCGTATAAAACATTTGTTCAACATTATCAATCGAGGCTCAGTGTAAAAAAGAGTGAAAATAGTAATTTCATAAAAAAAAGCTCACAAATAAAGCCTCTCGGGCAAGCCTCTCAGTCACTCGTGACTCAACTCTCATCAGTGAATACTCACACTCAGCACTCACGCTCAACAGGTACCGTATAATAACCGCTATGGCGTGCAACCCGATCCATAAATAGTCGACTGCGCTCACTGAGGGTGTACAGACCCCGAAGGGGCTCCTACAGCCCAAGCGCTATATTGCTGCGGCGTGCAACCCGATCCAATATCGCTGCGCGTGCAGCCCGATCCAACATATCTCGCTGCGGCGTGCAACTATATATATATAACATTGCGGCGTAATGCTGCGGTGTGCATCCCAATCCATAACTATCCTCACAATTCGGCCCTCGGCCTCACTCAGTCATCATCCTCACAAGCCACTCGGGCATCTCAGTACAAATAAAGGGGACTCAGCCCGATATATCTTTCACATATTTAAAATAGAGTGAGGAACAGGAATAAGCAGTGAACAGGTATAAGTCATGACTGAGAATATATTTTTCTATTGAAAACAGTGTGAGGACAGTGGTGTGTGTGTGTGTATATATATATATATATATATATATATATATATATATATATAAATATGTATGTATATATATATATATAAATATGTATGTATATAATGCAACAACGTGCAACCCAATTGCATAACTATTCTCAAAATTCGGTCCTCGGCCTCGCTCAATCATCATCCTCACAAGCCACTCGGGCATCTCAGTAAAAATAAAGGGGACTCAGGCTAATATATCTTTCATATATTTAAATTATATTAAGGAACATGAATAAGCAGTGAACAAGTATAAGTCATGACTCAGAATATATTTTTCTATCAAAAACAGTGTGAGGACAGTGGTAAAAATACTCCTGAGGGTCCAAACAGTTTGGCACAAGGCCCCAAACATGGCATTCAACCCAAAACATAGTAACAATCTCTAAAATACATAATATTATATGATTTCTAGTCAAATACGCGACTTAATAGTCGTTACGGGACGGACCAAGTCACTATCCCTACCGGTGCACGCGCCCACACCCATCACCTAGCATGTGCGTCACCTCATTTATCAAAACAGTACGAAATACCGGGGTTTCATACCCTTAGGTCAAGATTTAAAATCGTTACTTACCTCAACCAGAAGAAAAATCTACTACGCGAGGCCCTTGCCACTCGACTTGGCCTCAAATCGTCATCTATCCAAAAATCAGATTCATATCATTAATATACGCTAAAGGAACAAAGCCCACACGAAAATAATTAAATTACATAAAAAATCCCGAAATTGGCCAAACTCGACCCCCGGGCCCACGTCTCGGAATCTGATAAAAATCAGAAAACTAGAATCCTTACACTTTCGCGAGTCCGTACATACCAAATACATCAAAATCCGACAACAAATGGCTCCTCAAATCCTCAAATCAAAGTCTGTAATTCCAAGCCCTAATCCCCAAATTTTAAACCCTTAATTCCCATAAATTTCATGTCTAATCAGTTATAAATCACCATAGAATCGAGTATTGAGTTCAAAAACATTACCTCAAGGTGTTACCCCTCGAATCCCTCTTCAAATCCTCTCAAAAAGCTCTAAGTCCGAACACAAATGGTGGAAAAATGACCAAATTTCGCGAAAGCAAGAATTTATATGTTCTGCCCAGAGTTTACCGCATCTGCGGACATTTCCTCAGATGCGGCCACACCAGAAGACATGCACCAGCAGCAATTTTGCTGCTTTTTTCCAAGTTTCAACCTTCGATGACCATCCAAAATCACCCCGAGCACCTTGAGGCCTCAACCAAACATACCAACATATCCAATATCATCACCCGAACTTAGTCGAACCCTCGGAACACCCAAAATATCATCAAAATGCCATATTCACTCGAAATTCAAGCCCAAGGATTTTTAAACTTCCGAAATTCGCCAACGATGCCGAAACCGCTCAAACCAAGTCCGAATGACCTGAATATTTTCACACACATCCCAAATGACAGTACGAACCTATCCCAACTTTCGAAATACCATTCCGACCCCGATAGCTAATTTTCCACTGTCGACCGGAAATCGCCAAAAATCCAATTTCGCCAATTCAAGCCCAATTCTACCCCAGACCTCCGAATAACATTCCGAACACACTCCTAAGTCCCAAATCATATAACGAAGCTATCCGAACCATAAAATTCATATTCCGCGATTATTCACCCATACGTTAACTTTCGGTTGACTTTTCTAACTATTTAACCAACTTAAGAGATTAAGTGTCTCATTTAGCTCCACAATCACTCCGAACCCGAGCCAACCGACCCAACACAACATAAATGAGCTAAACAACACTAAATGAAGCAGAAATGGGTAAAACTGGGCTAAAATCTCGGAGCGACCGGCCGGGTCGTTACATTCTCCCCCTTTTAAACAAACATTCGTCCTCAAACGAGTCTAGAAACATACCTGGAGTCTCAATAAGTGAGGAAATATTCTCCGCATCTCCCGCTCGGTCTCCCAGGTGGCCTCCTACACTGGCTGCCCTCTCCACTGCACCTTAATTGAAGCTATATCCTTTGAACTCAACCTTCGGACCTGACGACCCAAAATAGCTACTGGCTCCACCTTATAAGTCATATCACCCTCTAGCTGAACCGTGCTAAAGTCCAAAACATGGGACGGGTCACTAACATAATTTCGAAGCATGGAAACGTGAAACACTAGATGTACACTTGACATGCTGGGTGGAAATCAAGTCTATAAGCAACCTCCCCAACCCTCTGAAGTACCTCAAAAGGCCCAATGAACCGGGGACTCGCCCCTCTTCCCGAACCGCATAACACCTTTCATGGGTGACACCTTCAGCAGAACCTTCTCCCCGACCATGAAAGATACATCCTGGACCTTCCGGTCCGCTTAGCTCTTCTGCCTAGACTGCACCGTGCGAATCCGTTCCTGAATAAACTTCACCTTATCTAACGCATCATGTACCAAATCTGTACCCAAGAGCCTAGCCTCACCGTGCTCAAACCAACCGACCGGATATCTACACCTCCTCCCATATAAAGCCCCATATGGAGCCATTTGAATACTCGACTGATAACTATTATTATATATAAACTCCGCAAGTGGAGAAAACTGGTCCCATGAACCCCCGAAATCAATAACACACACGCGTAACATGTCTTCTAATGTCTGAATAGTGCGCTCAGACTGCCCGTCCGTCTGAGGATGAAAAGTTGTGCTTAACTCGACTTGAGTACCCAACTCTATCTGCACGACCCTCCAAAACTGCGATGTGAATTGATGTACCTCTGTCAGAAATGATAGAAATTGGAACACCGTTCAATCAGACAATCTCCCGGATATAAATCTCAGCTAACTGCTCCGAAGTATAAGTAGTACCAACATGAATGAAGTGCGCGTACTTGGTCAGCCGATACACAATAACCCAAATAGCATCGAACTTCCTCGAAGTCCGTGGGAGCCTAAATACAAAGTCCATGGTGATCCGCTCCCACTTCCACTCTGGAATATCCAACTTCTGATGTAATCCACCGGGTCTCTAGTGCTCATACTTGACCTACTGGCAGTTGGGGCGCCAAGCTACTAATCCAACAATATCCTTCTTCATCCGCCTCCACCAGGATAATGCTGTCTCAGATCCTGATACATCTTCGCTGCACCCGGATGAATGGAATACCGCGAGCTGTGGGTCTCCCCTAGAATCAGCTCCCGAAGCCCATCCACATTAGGAACACATATCCGCCCTTGCATCCTCATCACACCATCATCGCCAATAGTTACATCTCTAGAACCACCTCGCCAAACTCTCCTGAAGAACGAGCAAGTGTGGGTCATCATATCGGCGCTCTCTGATAAGGTCATAAAGAGAATTTCTACCGGTACCATACGATACGGTGGAATGGAAATAGGCTGAGTGCCTGGCACCAAATCAATACTAAAATAAATGTCCCTGTCAGGCGGCATGCCCGGCAGGTCTGCAGGAAACACGTCCGGAAAACACAGACTACAGGAACAGAATCGATAGTGGGAGTCTCAGCACTGACATCCCTCACAAAAGCCAAATAACACAGACAACCTTTCTCCACCATACGCTGAGCCTTCAGGTATGAAATCACCCTACAAGGAACATAATCAATAGAACCTCTCCATTCAACCCTGGGAAATCCCGGCATCGCTAAGGTCACGGTCTTAGCGTGACAATCTTGAACAACATGACACGGAGATAGCCAATCCATGCCCAATATCACATCGAAATCCACCATACTGAGTAACAATAGATCCACTCGGGTCTTTAGACCCCCAATAGATACCACACATGACAGATACACGCGGTCCCCAACAATAGTATCGCCCACCGGAGTCGACACATGAAAGGATATAACTAAGGACTCATGGGGCATATCCAGAAAATGAGCAAAATATGACAAAACATAGGAATATGTGGAACCAGGATCAAATAAGACCGAAACATCTCGGTGACGAACTGAAACAATACCAATAATCACTGCATCTGAGGCCACATCATCTGGTCTGGCCGGAAGTGCATAAAAACGGGCATGACCTCCGCTTGATCGACTTCCCCCTCTAGGGCGGCCTCTAGCTGCCTGACCCCCATCCCTAGCTGCCTGGGCAGGGGGTGAAGTGACTGGAGCTGAAGTTGAAGCCTGACTCCTTTGCTGAGATGGACCCCCAATAAGATGAGGACACTTCCTCCTCATATGCCCAAACTCTCCACACTTATAACAACTCCCTGGTGCGGGAGACGGGGTCTGAAGGGAACCCCTAG
The DNA here is from genome assembly GCA_005239505.1 of Nicotiana paniculata. Taxonomy (NCBI): domain Eukaryota; kingdom Viridiplantae; phylum Streptophyta; class Magnoliopsida; order Solanales; family Solanaceae; genus Nicotiana; species Nicotiana paniculata. The sequence goes on along the minus strand of MDKI01126692.1, from coordinate 693 downwards.
CACCAGGATAACCACTAGAAGAACCAGGCATGGATGAAACCTAAACCGGTGGTGTGCGAGATGAACTCTAGGCTGGGAGGGAACTGAATAAAGAGCGGCTCAGATGAGAACTACGGGGACTCTGCCCCAATGATGCACCACTATAAGCTGGGCGAACTAAATGAGCATGCCTAAATAGGCGGCCTCTGCTATGCTGAAACTGACCCCTGGAGGGAACACTACTAAAGCCACCAAATCCTCAAGGCCTCTTGACCTCCCTCTCATCTCGCTCCTGATGGCGAACTGACTCAATCTCCCGGGCAATATCAACAACCTGCTCAAAAGTAGAACCTGATAACCTCTCTCTATTCATCAGAATACGGATCTGATAGGTGAGGCCATCCAAAAACCTCCCGAGCCTCTTTCTCTATCTATAGGGACTAGTTCAATAGCATGATGGGCAAGCTCTGAAAATATCATCTCATAATGCGTCACGGTCAACTCATCCTGACGCAACTGCTCAAATTGCCTGCGCAGCTCCTCTTTGCGAGACTGCGGAACAAACATCTCTAGGAAGAGAGTGGAAAACTGCTACCAGGTAAGAGGCACTGCACCAACAGGCCTACTGTTAGTCCAAATCGCACACGCAACTATACGTGGTCGTAACAAGTAATATAATGTTAAATCGAATGTCGAACCCACAGGGACTTGCGT
>MDKI01126354.1:0-15434 GCA_005239505.1 Nicotiana paniculata | reverse complement strand
ACTTTAAGGTCCTTGCAGGAGAAGCTCTCACATACCTCACAATATTTCTAACACGTGCGACAGAAGCATCAATTTCTTTCAAACCATCTTGCACAATTAGATTTAATATATGAGCCATGCATCTCACATGAAGATGTTTACCACCCATCATATTAGTTTTCCACATATCTAACTTCTTAGACAATTCTTTTACCGTGACATCATTTGAAGAAGCATTATCCACAGTAATAGTGAATACCTTGTCTAATTTCCATTCAAGCAAACAATTTGAAATAGCATTAGCCATCTCTTCACCCATATGTCTAGTGATCAGACAAAAAATTAGTATTCTTTTATGCAAATTCCAATCCCTATCAATGAAGTGGGCTTTCAAACACATATAATTTATTCTTTGTATTGAAGTTCATGTGTCTGTAGTGAGGCAAATTTTTGGTTGTGCTTCTCTAAAAGACATTCTCAGATTATGCTTCAATTCACCGTACTTCATAACAATCCCTTGTTATTGTTCTACGAGAAGGAATACGAAATTGTGGTTGAGCTTTTCTCATAAACTTTATAAAGCCTTCATTTTCTACAAAGCTAAATGGTAGTTCATCAATAACTATCATCTCAATTAAGGCTCTCCTAACCACTTCTTGCTCAAATTTCCAAAGTGATCCTTCATCACCTTGGTAAGATTGAAAATTTATCTTTGGTTGATTTTTATCTTTATTGATGTTAGGTGGGTATTGTTTGCATCTGTTCAAATGATTTTTCAACCCGTTTGTTCCATTCTTAGACAAGTAAGCATCCAAAGCTTGCTTACAATATTTACACATTGCTTTACCAACCCCATTTACCTCTACTTTATCAAAATGATCCCAATACTTGGATCTAAGTTGCATGGCCTTTCTTTTCTTAGAATCTTGAGTATCAATGGTGTTGGCGTTGCTATCTTGAGTAATAGGTAAGCTTTCACTTGAACCGGCAACACTGTTTAAACTTTCATCTGCCATCTATACAAATAGAGATAGTATAAGATTGTGTGATCCTAAATTTATTGCTATAGCCTATAGCTTTATTCTTCTCGCTGATAACCAACTTAGAATTTAATCCACAAATATTGATATAAGAAAAATACCACCACCATTCAACTATAAAAGAAAAACTATCACTAAATACATTGTGAATACTAAATTTTGATGCATGAAATTAAAGTAACTGTTGAAGTTCTTAGTGACAGAAATTCGTCTGTTTAGACTTAGTCACTGCTTTTGAGATCCCTTTTTATCCAAGATTAAAAAATTCTTTCTCAAATGCTTCAAAATCAAGCAGAATTCACAAAATATAAAAAGAAATCTCAAAACAATCACAAACTAAAGATCATAGAAAATTCATATGAATCTGGACGGAGCGTTGAGCTTCGAAATAATCCAATTATTGAGTGAGGAGTGAGGACAGAGGAGTCGGGACTCGGAATCACCAATGCGGCTGCATTTTCACACCAAATGACAAAAACTAAACAAGCAAAAATAAAATTAAAAATGATAAAAATTGTATATACAGAAAGAAAGAAAAGGGGAATTAGAAGATTGAGATGGCATGATATTGATAAACACAAAATTAATTCATAAATAAATATGATAAAAAGATTATGATGAAAGATGAGGATAATGCAAAGTTTACTGTTTCGAATCTGTGAAACTTTTAACAGGCACTAATATAAAAAAAATTAGAAACTTTTTTACAACTTTATGCATGCATATATTAACCATTTTAAACCACAAAGCTTCATAGCTGTAAATGAAAATCAAAGGAACAACGAAAAGTAGTGTATATTACCAATCATCCACATCACATAAAGCCCCAAAAAAAAAAAACGAAAGGCCATTACAATTTTCTTTAGAAGAAAATAAAAATAGATCAAAAAGGAAAAGCCACTAGAACTCAAGTTAATAAAAGGAGTCTTACAAGAAAATAAAATAATAATTAAAGCCAGTTTATTTTTTATTGCATTGGAAAAGTGTAGAAGGATAAACTTTTTTTTTTGTAAATAATTTTGTCGAGAAAAAGTAAACTCTGGCTACCACAGGATACTTAGAGCTTACGATTTTGCAATAATCTTAAAGGGAGAAAATGAAAATCCAAGCTTCTATGTTTTTGAGATTAGATTTTGAAGAAAAAACATGCGATGTTAATTATGTGGAGTTTATATCATTAATCTTGTGTTTACTTACTTTTCGTGTTCTCTGGTGGTTTGGCCGGCGTGGGTGAAGTCCTGAAGAAGACAAATTGTAGCAACCGACGTGGGTGAACCGGTAAAGTCATGAAGAAGAAGACTGAAGAGTGACTAAGTGAGTGGTTGCACCTTGAGACAGTGAGAGACTGAGCTGAGAGAGTGAGAGATACGAAATGAAAATAAATTTTCCTAAACCTAACTCTGTAACTCTAAGTTGAGCTTGGGCTTGGGGGCTGGGGAGACAGGATGATATTACATTGGGCTGGTTATAGGTAGGGTCCAAAAAAAAATATACTTAAAATTTCGGTATATTCGGTATACCGAATTTTTAAAATTTTAATACCGAGAACCGAACCGAAATATCGAAAAATTAATACCGAATTAGACCGAAATACCGAAATAACCGAACCCGAAATATCGAACCGTTCGGTTCGGAATTCGGATTTTATGCCCGCCCCTATGTGTAACTGCTCTGCCGTAGTAGGCACGCCCATAGGCGCTCGGCTATACTAGCTCTGTATCTCGGCCATTCTGGGCTAGCTCATAGGCGCTCGATCACAGTAGGCTCGGTGTATAACTTACCATCTGACCAGAGGTTTCCCAATAGGGGCCTGCTCACTGATTATAACTAGGTGGTGGTGAAAATATTGTAATACTGTATATGTATATACCCTCTACTCTCTTGACTGAAAGAAGACGATACTTAACTGAATAGAAAGACCCAATAAGAGAGAATACTATAACTTATGAGACTAGGATAATTTGAATAAATTCCGAAATACGAACTTCTCTTTATCAAACACATATCGTTATGGGATCATGCCAAAATGAAGGAAAGACTTAGCCTTAACATACCTTATCACAATATGTCCAATAACCATGTTAAACTCGTCTTGTTGAACCTTAATCTACAACAATGATAACAATACTATGATCAAGTTATGGAAGGTACAACTATCGCACAACGAATGACAAGCTAATTTTATAGTAAAACGGGCAACATCTCCCCTATAATCTTTACTTCCTCCCAATTCAAAAAATACAAAAAAAAATAAGAACACAACAATAAAAACATGTATACATCATTTTCCAACATTAAATCCATCACAAAATACCACAAAATAACCCACACACCCCAATTAGTTCATACAAAAAAATGACAACCCTAGTAGTGTCAAACAACTCCAAAATGCAATGACGAACAACCAGCCAACCACTCTGAAATTATGTAGTGTTTATCCACACCCTTCCTCCTCCCAAATTCCATAAAAACAGTAGCAATAAAGACAACCCAACAACAATACGAAACAACCCACAAGTTCAACAACCCAAAATTTATTTTTTAGTTTACTAAAACACGTTTCGACTTGTATTTTCTTTCAAATTGAGCAACACAACCAACAGTACATAACTAAGACTCTTATACTATAAACTATCCATGAATTCAAATTGATAATAAGTTTACAACCAGCTAACAATAACGCAACAACAAACAGCATACCACTCTTTCGAAACTCGCCAGGTCTAGTCTTTACGATCGAATTACAACTTGTACTAGCATAGATAATGAAAGGAGAAACTTGTATTTACATTTTTCATACAAAATCAGTCCCCCAATACAGTTACAAGTAGGAGAAGGAGAAACTAGCAAGTTGTCCGGGCTTTTCAGCACTTGAATCACGTCGTAACACCCGGAATAACCTAGAGTTTGTGTGGGATTTTTGGATAGGAGTTGCAGGGGTTCAATTTGATTTTCTTGGTCCGAAAGATGAGTGAAAGAAATGAGTTGATAAGACCTTAAAAGTCTCCTCTTGGCCGACTTTGGAGCTTTAGTTGAGGCCCCTCCTTTTGGTAAGTAGGTGATGCATCTACTTGTCACCTACCAGTCTGTGCAGTCTTGCAAAAATGCAGATATTTCTCTATTCCAATATTGTACCAATGAACGGTTTAATCCATTGAAATCTAGACACATAGATCTTCAACTTGATAGGTAGATCATCCCGTAATTCCAAGTACATCGGGAGAAATGCTCAGCTAGATTTGACCTAATTTTCAGCATATTTATGAATGTAACTTGTGATGATCATTGCCAACTTTTGCTCCACAATTCACTTGACTTCAAAACATAACACACGACTATCATAAGAGTAAAACAACTCATAACATAACCTCCTTATCATTTTAAGCACCCTAGTCTAACCCCAAAATTACATACATTTCCTAACTTGTCGACTTTCGACGAAACCTATTTTCTTTAATTCGTTCAGCTTCTACGCCTTCCAACCCTCTTGGTACTTGCAGTTCATGATCTTAAATGTTTGTAACCTCCAAACTAAGATGATTAACTTACTTTATGCACTTTCAAAGATGATCTCATTTATGAGCTTACATCAATTAACTTACGACGTATTATCACGTACGAAAATATGGGGTGTAACAAATATGTAAGGGAACGAAAACAATAATGTGTGATTTAAACAAAATTCTTTTTTTTATCTAAAACTTGATATTCTTTTATGGTCTCATAATTCGTTTCCTCCGGTTTATTTCATTCTTTTTTTCTTCTTCTTCTTTTAGACAAAACACTCCCAGTGTTGATTTTATACATCACTAAACAGCAAAAATTACATGGTAGGGGATGTGACTCACATTCTCCAGTTCATGTTGAGAATGGACCGTCCTATTTATACTTTAGAGAAATCTAACACTATCAGATTTGGGGACTCGTTAACAATTTGTCATGTTAAGCTTACAATTTTTTTTTATCATAGATGTATGATATACTCCTTTTCTTCTTCGTCCTCAGCACTTACGAGAGTTTACTTTTGGGAAAATTGTTATTCGAGCTGCAACCTGTACTAATAATAGACTATCAGTGATAGTGTGGTGAAGGTGAAACAACTAAGCGTACTTATATGTATGACCAAACTCAATAATATTTGGCAATTTAAGCAGGTATCTAGGAAATTTGCTGCACTTTCGGGTTTTTTTCAGTTGCTAGCCGTTATTATTATTTTTTTTGTGACTTATATGGGGTCATTTTGTGACTACCGGGTGATGGACCGGGTGGCTATAAATGATTTTTGCTCACTAAAAATTAGCTTCATAGCCTAACCCGAACAACACCAAGCTTTAATTAATATGTATTATTTTCTTACGAATTGTTTAATTATCAAATAAGACGTTTTTTTTAATGATCATACATAACATAACAGAGAAACAAAGAATTATTTTAAAAATATTTTAACAAAGTTACTCATATATCAATTTAGACTAAAAATCAACAAAACTTTAAATAAGCTGAAATAAGTTGGATCATGATGGACTGAGTTCAACAAATAGGTAGGTCACTGACTGACGCAACTCAGGACGGGTTAAACAGGTATGGGCTCAAATTATCACTCCAGCGACCAACCACATTTGGCAAAGAAACAACGGCACAAGCAATGACCTAAAGCAGGACGTGAATTCAAAAGCAAGGTACTGTTCCTGGATCTTCCACTAGTACAAGTTCAAAAAACAAGATTTGTTCCTAGAATTAGAAAATTCGGCAATTATTTTGAAATCCAATACAATTTATTGGGGTTCCACTTATAAAGCTTCGAACTCCAATAAAAAATGGGTAGAGTTGTATTATGTGTTTAAATTGGGGGCAAAAATGTCAAATTTAGACCCTTGAGTTCTAGTTATAATAGAGGTCTTCATGAGAAAGACAAGAAGGTGAAGCTAAATTGAATTTGATTGCAAATGGCAGAGCATGGTGTCTCACATTGTTTAGTACAATTAAAGTAAAATTGAAAATCAAGAGAGCAGCATTTAAATGTTTGCCAAGATTGACCTAATATGGTTTGTGATGTAACCCACCTCTTTCTTACCCCTTCAGCATTATTGAATGCAAGTACAAAGGATAAAACACAGTGCAGCTAGGATCATAGTTCACAATATGTGATTCACTGATGATGCAATCTATGACGTTTTGGCCTTGTCATTTCTAAGTAAAATACTCTACTGCTGAGGATTTAACGACACTTTCATGAAAGGACGCGTATGTTGTTGTTCACTATAACACTAAAAAGTAAGAAAATAAAAACTAGTCTAATGTGGAAGACTGAAATTACTTCAGGGGACAACATTGAATTACAATACAACAGCAACTGTATTTCAGAATTTTGTTAAAGAGAAATTACGTATTTTAATCGCTTATTACACTTTAATTTACTGTATTTTAATAGAGTTTGAGTTTGAGCTTTAATCGCTAGTGTTTTGCACTAATTGTGTGTTTTATGCCTCGTAGGCTAAGTTGCGCGGACTCTTCGATTTTGGTGTTGTCCCTGTCCGGATATGAGACAGATACCAATACCGAGACGGGAAACATCCCGATACGGTAAGCTGACTTCGGACACTTTAACCGGAGTCCATCGATAAATTTGGGAGAAAAATTGAAATTTTGATTTCTAAAAATCAAAAATAAAACAGATTTAGAACAATGAAAGAATCGTGTCCATATTAGAGAATGAAAGATTGTGTTGTATAATATTCATGTAAGTTTTTCACATAATATTTCTCAAAATTTACAATATTTTATAGCTCTATTTTGTATTAGCCGAATCTCCGTACCCGTGTCCATATCCGGATTCGCACCCCCAAATCTTAAAATTTAGTTTTTGCCGAATCCGATACTCGGATCCGTCCCGTATCGGATACCCACACCCGAGTCCGAGCAACTTAGCTCGTAGAAGTGATTCCGAGCTATGTAGATGTTATGAAATGAATTCAAGTAATTTGGAGCTTTGAAGTCTGAGTATAAGTCCAAGGAATTAAGCCGGGATCGTGTTCGGGGATCAACGGATGATACTTAAGAACGAACGAAGAATCGAGTAGGCATATTGCACATTGTCTAGATGCACATAACTTTTCTCTCAGAACTCCATTTGAGATCCAGAATATATGGTTGGAAAGATAATTCAAAGAGCTACAACTTTCATGTTTTACCTTTTTCCAAATTCCAAACAGAACAGGGTGAAAAATGCGAGACAAGTGCGCGGCCGTGCACTGGCCGCGGATTTGAGGCAGAAACTGGCCAAAATCCGCGGTTGATCCGCGGCCATGCACGTCCTATCCGGGAAAAGTGTCCTTTTTCGCGTAAGAGAAGGTATAATTGTTTGTGCCCGACACTACTTGGTATATGTACATGGAAAAACGGTATTTTGAGGACCTTTGATATACTTTTGACACACTTTCGACCTAAGGAGGCCAAGAACACAATAGGAGCAAAACAGAGAATTCTTCTACGAGTTTTTCACTTCCTTCTTCCTATTTTCATTATTGGTTATGAATTCTAGTATTCTAGTTATGCATACTATCATGAATAGCTAATTTGTTATCTAGAGTTTGATGGAACCTTCTTCCGAATTATATTTTTCAGCGACCGCTTATTCTTTTTAGGACTAGAGTTGGACGTGATCACATGACAATGGGTCAAACATCTCTTGAAACATTGAAATCCAAATGGATTTTCAGGAAAGGGACTTCATAATTAGGTATAAGTATAAGAACGTATGTTTTTAAGACATCAAAGAAGGTATCTATAGAATCTCTGCTATCAGCCCATACTAGTATTCGCAATTTAAGAGCCAATTGCAACAACAAATATACCAAAATATTAACAGGAAAAATGAAGATATTTGTAATTGTCATACAAGTCATCCTTACAAGTTTAAATAGTATATATGATGCCAGCTTCTGAAAAATAAAACAGAAATATTTCCTAAGGTTGGAGGAATACAAAAAGAAAACAGATGAATAAGATATCACAGATTTGCATCAACAATTACATGCAAGTTCAGCCATCGTACACGAGACCAATCAGAATGACAGATTCATGGAGAAAATTGCATTTTGAAGCTTTGGCGAATAATGGATCCATGAAACAAATAGTTAACAGCTTATGGGTTACGAAATATACAGAAAGATATGTTTCCAAGATGATTGAAAATGAACTGACACTAGCCCACCAACTGCGCCAACAATGAATGTGTAATGACCAAATTCTGCCCATTATTGCTTTTTAATCCACATCGGGGAGGAGGGTGTTTAGACAAATTTATGAAACAATGAGTACAAGTGACAATTCACGAAGTAAAAAATAAAGCACCTAAATACCTCGGTCGTGACAAAACAAGACCGACACCTAAATACCTCGGTCGTGACAAAACAAGACCGACAATGATGCAGCCCGCCCTTCCACCTCTTCTACCTCATGAATATTCGCACTAAGATACCTGCCCATGGAAGCAGTAAACACAAAATGCCAAACAACTTCTTGTTAGAAAGAGATAAAGATGAGTGCTAGAACTCAGACCTATTGAACGCCAGCCACTAAAGGCAACAACTGCATGCACTCAGTAATAATTCACAAGGCATAATGGGCACAACCTCTTCTATAGCATGAATGTTCCTGTGAAGAAACCTGTCCATGACTTAAGCAGTGAACACACAATACCAAGAACCATTTTGTCAGAAGAGATAAAGATGAGTGCCAGAACTCAAACCTTGAGCAAGGTAGCCAGCCACTAAATGCAATTAATTACCGTACTACTCAGTATGACCGGGTATGGTTTTCCATTCTTAAACCTACCATTGACAGAGCAAGTTGCAGAGTATAGAGCGAGAGCAGCACCCATGCTGAAGCCTCCTATCCCCAGTTTAGTAACTAGGTAGGTAACCAAAATAAATTCTTATGTCAATAGCAAGGTCACAAGATCATAACTGAGAGAAGGGGATATATGTTCAGATGATTGAATTACAGTTTAATGGATGTCTAACAGTAGCTCTTAGTAACGGTAGGACTAAGGAAGAAATAATGAAGTTACATTTCGCGTTGCAATTGTTTTTAGAAGTCTGAATCACTGGACAGTGAGAAGGAATCCAGTTGTTTGTTATCGTTAATATACAAGCTCTAGCATGCACCCTATCAGGCATATAAAGCAGCTGACAACCATGGGTTAGAATTTGATGGCAGTCTCTATATGGTTAATACATTTACATTGTTTAGGCGAACTAGAGGCACAAAAAGAAGCTCAATGTACACTCCCAACTACACCATATTCGAGTTCCAAGAGAAGACAAGGTTACACTCAAATGGCAGCAGCATAAATAAAACGCTTGCTGCTTAAGAAAAATAAAATATCTGTAGCTACTTGTTGATGACAGTATAGCAATGGGGAAAAACTTACTACCAGAATGCTCCTCAGCTAAAGGATTTGCCACGAGCATCCAACTCCTCCATAGATTCATCTTCAGACAATGACTCACAAAATAAATAGAATCACAATATTTTGCACATCCTGCAAAGTACACCATGTTGAGTTCCAGGAATAATTGATTTGATTAGTAGGGTCCCTTAGATTATGAAGAGTCTTAGTCTACATATAATATGGTAGGTAATTGTTCTCTACGCGTATTAAGGTAACAATATGCTAATCATCAGCACAACGTCTGTACTCGAGTCATATTTACAAGTCAAAAAGAAAAAGTGTGTTCTTGCTCAATCTTACGAGGATTCTGCAATGTTAAGGTTCCGCATCTTCAGAAAAACTCACTTTACACCAAAAAAGAGGAAAAGACATGAACAACTAAGAGAATGCTAAAGCATACAAAGGAGGAGGTCCTAGAACTCAAATAGAAGAAGACCCCCTTTTCCCCTACTTATTCTATTTTATTTTGTACCTTTTTTTTACTGAGAAAACTCCGAATGTGAAGATTTCAAGAAGAAGAAGACTTCTTGTATTTCTATATTTATTTGTACGTCCCATGAGAATAGGCAGTTATACATTGAGTCCTAAGACTAAATAAGGAATGAATCAATTACACATCAGTTACAATCAATTATAATGAACGAAAATATCCTAGAGTCAATTTAATCCTACAATTAAGCTAGGAAATCTCTAACCAATCAACACGCCCCAAACGAGTGTATGAAAGTCCTTTTGTTGAGACATAATTTGATAAATACATCAACTAGCTGCTTTTTTGATGACACATGGAACAAATTGAAGATGCCACTTTAACTTTTTCTTTGATGAAGTGTCGATCAATCTCAACCTGCTTTGTTGGGTCATGCTGGACTAGATTATGAGATATACTATTGCAACCTTATTATCACAAAACGAGGAACGTTCCCGTTTTCAAACAATCTCAATTCCTCAAGTAGTTTTTGTAACCACAAAAGCTTATACACGCCCTAGACAATAACTATATATTTTGTCTCCGCACGTGACCCAGCAACTACACTTTGCTTCTTGCTTCTCCAAGTAACCAAGTTTCCTCTTACGAGCGTAAGATAACCGGATACAGATCTTCTGTCATCAAGAAATCCAGCTCAATCCGCATATGTAAAGGCTTCTATTTGGAGGTGAACATGTTCGGTGAAAAGTACACCTATCCCTGGAGCAGACTTCAGGTACGATAAAATGTAAAAGACAACTTGCATACGAGGATCTCGAGGATCGTGCATGAACTGAATCTACTGGGCTGACTAAGTACGGTATGTGTGGTCTAATGTGAGAAAAATAAATGAGTAAACCTCTGATATCTCTCCTTATCAACTGACTTGCTAACTCTGTTTGTAACTTGTGATTGCTTTCACTAGGCGATTCTGCTGTGTTATACCAGATTCTTTCGGATTATACTTCTTTTGAAAAATAGAATTTCCTCTTTTGATCAGTAACCTCAATTCCCAAGGAGTACTGCAATTTTCTTAGATCCTCGATCTCTAATTCTTGTGCCAAAACCTTCTTCAATCGGGTCATCTCCTGTCATTACTATGTCATCAACATAGTTTATGAGAAGAATGAGTTTACATGTTTGAAGTCTATGAGAAGACTCGAGTGAGGGGAGATGGGACGAGACTCGAAACACTTCCAAGTTATGATGTGGTTGCACCAGGGGTTAGCCCTCAGCCTATTTCTATTTGCCTTGGCGAACAACGCTCTGAAGCACCACAATCAAGGGGAGGTGTCGTGGTGCATGTTATTTGCAGATGACATTGTACTGAATGAGGAGACGCGAGGCGATGTTAACGACAGGTTAGAGGTTTGGAGGCAGACCCTAGAGTCTAAAGGTTTCAAGTTGAGCAAGACTAAGATGGAATACTTGCAGTGCAAGTTTAGTGGTGCGATTGAGGTAGTGGATGAATACGTGAGGTTTGATTCTCAAGTCATCCCTAAGAGAGGAAGTTTTAAACACCTTGGGTCATTTATTCAATGGAATGGGAGATCGACAAGGATGTTGCACATCGTATTGGGGCGGGTTGAAGAAATGGAGGCTAACTTATGGTGTTTTGTGTGATAAGAATGTGTCATCAAAACTTAAAAGTAAGTTCTATAAATTGGTGGTCAGACTGACTATGTTGTACCGGGCGGAGTGTTGGCCAGTCAAGAACTCCCATGTCCATAAGATGAATATAGCTGAAATAAGAATGTTGAGATGGATGTACGGGCTTACCAGGTTAGATAGAATTAGAAATGAAGTTATTCGGGACAAGGTGGGCGTGGCCCCTGTGGAGGACAAGATGTTGGAGGCGAGACTTAGATGGTTCACGCAAGTGATGAGGAGAGACACAGATGCTCCGGTCAGGAGGTGCCAGAGAGGCGATACCGAAAAAGTATTGGGGAGAGGTAATTAGGCAGGATATGGTATTGCTCCAGCCTACTAAGAATATGAATTATGACCACGGATAGTAAGGTATGGAGGTTGAGAATAAAGGTAAAGTGTTAGGATAGGTAGTCGAGTGTTGTCCTATCTGTGTATTGCCGTATCCCTTGACTATTGTTATTACTTTTTGTTGTTTTTGTTTCGGCTTTGTGATTATCGTACTTACTGTTAGTTTTGTATTTTTGTTCTGGTTTTTCGATTGATATGCTTGTTGTTGTCCTTATTTTATCTTTTCCGAGCTGAAGATCTACCGGAAACAACCTCTCTACCTTCTTGAAGGTAGGGATAAGGTTTGCGTACACTCTACCCTCTCCGGATCCCACTAGTGGAATTATACTGGGTGGTGGTTGTTGTTGTTGTTGTTGTTGCTGATGTCTTATTAAGAGGGTGCAAGAACATTGCTTTGTTGGTAATCGTAGGAAATCATTGCTTTGCAGAATATGCTAAACTATGCTTTAGGGACTTCTTCAGCCCATACAAGGCTTTCTTCAGTCTGCATACCTTTCCTTGACTTTGTGCATTATCCAATACATGAGGAATCTCCATATACACCTCTTCTTGTAAGTCTCCATGAAGAAATGCGTTCTTCATCATTGCAAGTCCCGATAAAGATTAGTTGCATAAGACAAAAAAATTCTAGTAGTGTTCATCTTAGCGAGAGAGGCAAGTGTCTCTTGATAAACCATTCTAAGTCCAAGTGAATCCCTTAGCCACCAATATTGCTTTGAATCTTCCAATCGAGCCATTACCTTTGTGCTTCATAGGGAAGACCCATTTGCAGCCAACCAATTTTCAATCAACCAACTTCTTGTCCGGTGGTTAAATGACAAGCTCCTAAAAAATTTATTTTTTGACAAAGCCTTCATTTCTTCAATCATATTTTGCTTCCATTTAGGATCTGCTCCTCCCTCCAATTCTGGGGAGCAGACACAGAAGAAATAGATAAGGCAAAGGCTCAATAGGAGGAAGACGAATAGTTATAGAAGACAAAATTAGATAAAGGATGTTTAGTGGTGCAAGATCTGACTCTTTTTATGTAAGCAATAGGCAAATCTAACTCATTAGGCAATGTATATAAATCACAGATAGAATAATGTTCAGCTTCGGTATGGCTTCTTCTATTCTATTTCTCCTCAAGTATGTTTTCAAATCAGGTCTATAAACACCCAATAGTTTCCCCCTGAATTCTTTCTCCAATTTCACTTCCCCCAATGGTAGTGATAGTGAGTTCAATAGTGGAACTTGGGAGAATCATCACTTCCTACTTATAGTTCTCCCTTTGAAAGTCATGGTTTTAATAGTGAAATAGGGCTCGTACAATTAGGCCGACAAAAGTAAACGATTCCATGAAATTATAAGGATTATACATGTGGTATAGATAGCATCCCATAGAGGTTTGAATTCTCCTGGAGACGTTGGAGTAGAATGGCTAACCAAGCTATGTAATTCAAGAAGTGATACGATGCCTGACAAGTGGAAAAACATTACATTGATTCCAACTAATTAAAATTGTCACACCCCTTTTCTACCCCCCAAAAGATATATGTTATGTTATGGATTGTGGGTTAAAGGATTTTTCCAATTAAAGTGACAAATTTGAGCAGAGATTATTTTATTTACAGAGTCGCCACTTGGAATTAATTTTTCGGTGTTCCAAGTCACCATTTATTTGAATCCCTAATCAAAAGAAGGTTTGACTCTCTTTTTATTGGTCTGCAAAACAAAGTTCAGGTAAGGAATTCTGTTGACCGGGGAGAAGGTATAATGCATTCCCCGATTCCCGTGGTTCTAGCACGGTCGCTTTATCGACTTAAACTTGGCCTGAATTAATTATGGACAAAATGTGATTTATATGATTTTTATGTTTTACCTATCCGCTCTTACTTCTTGATTATTAGAATTACTAAACAAAAGAATTTGGATAATATTACGTTGTCATAACCACACTACGCGAAGGAATGCGTGATCGAATAACAAAATTCATTAACTTGTCATAATTGCGCCTCGCAAGCGAATCCGAAATCATGACAATCAATTATTTGTAATACTTTCAAAAATTACTACACTTGAGAAAATTAGCAGTTGAAAATTTAAAAGTCAACTATCGCGCTACGCAAGCGAATCCGTAAGTTTAGCAAAGGATTAACTAAAATAATGACTAGAAACTGATGAGTATGGTATGAGATTATTGAATTAATTTATTGAATGTTAAACATCACGCTATGCAAGTGATTCCGTGAGTTAAAGCGTGCCTACTAATTGTCTAACGTTTAAATTAATTATTAAGGTTATTAAATTACATAGGTAATTAAGTTATACAATTATTAAAAGAAAATGTGATAAATTTAAAACTATTTGAAAAGCTTGTAATTAGAAACTTGGACCAGCTTTGTTTGTTTGGTTAAAAATGACGTTGACCCACTTTCTTTGTTATTGGGCTGCTAGGCCAATTCTATATAAATAGCCGTACTAGCATGTTTAACCTCATAATGGGCCTGGCTGGATTTGTGTTCACTTTGGCCCACACATATTAAAGCCTATCCACCACTACAAATCAACTAATAACCTACTAGTTTATCCTTTTTTTTTTAATTTAACAATAATTGCAATAGTAAACTAATTGAAAATATTTAGATACTCATCCCGAAGCTGAATAACCCATACCAACTCAATTCACTACAGGCCTTAAGCAGACGAAAATTAAACTGGAAAAGTAACTCCACTATTGTTGATAACTTGAGCTTTAAGCTTAAAGTATACTTTTCCAAAAAATCTGTCTATAAATTAACATCATAAAAATTTCAGCTAGATATAAAAGCCTTCTCAACTGATTTTAATCAATAACCTAAAGTAGAAGTGATAAAGATGCAAGCTTTGAACACTAACATCAAATTACGGGTTCCTACTTGGGCATAAACATAATCTCAATGTAGTAAGTATTCAAGCAATACAAACAATGACCTAAGCATCATTTAAATGTGTCAATGACTAAAAAAGAATTTCAACTAACTCTTATACATTCTTGGTACTTAAAATAAGACGGATCATACACAAACACAATATACTAAAAGGACTTGAATCACTTCATTTCCATTCACTCTTGATCCAACAAAAAGTAGTACAACAATTGAGGAAGTACCTGACCAACAAAAAGAAGATATTAGCAATGGAGGGATTGAATTTCAGCAAAACAAATAGCAACAGCAGCAGCGCAACAGCAGGATCAACAACAAATTAAACTAAAGTGATCCAGAAAAATTCAGCAGTATGAGGGTTCAATTGGTATTTTACTCTCTCAAATGTGTGAAAAGATGTTTTTAACAATGTGTGCAAAAGATGTGTCTCTTTTTTTTTTAGAGTTCAAGATCTTTCAATATGTGTCTCCGGTACTCCAAGATGAGGGAAGAATTCCCATTTATATATGAGAATAGAAGACTTCGGGATAGATCTGTTTTAGCCAAAAATCTATCCCAAAATGATGAGTTTTTTGACCAAAAATCTG
>MDKI01276888.1:0-20795 GCA_005239505.1 Nicotiana paniculata | reverse complement strand
CACTACCTGTTGATGATTTTACTCAGCATCATTGTGCATACTGTTTTATTTGAAACTCAGCCTTATTTATACTACTTGAGCATTAAAATGATGTTTTCGGGTCGAGTACCCCATTTTACTACTTCGCCCGAGGGGCTTTTGGAGTGGTTCCACCGAGTGTGGTCGAGGGCCAAGAGTGATGGTGAGGTGCTGAGTGATATTAGCGCTTGGGCTGAAGGACCTCCTCCAGAGTCTGTACACACCCCCAGTGAGCGCACCGAGTGCGAGTGATGAGTGATTGGAAGGCATGAGTGATTGTGAGGTGCTGAGTGATTGTGAGGTGCTGAGGAGTTGTGAGGCATGCCCGAGGGGCTGATTATGAAACATGTTTTTCTCGAGGGGCTACTTATGATTTTACTGCATTCATTTGCATACCAAACCTTTGTTTTAAAGTTCTTACAAATGTGCATTCTTTAAAGGACTTTTATGAAGTTGATTTTAAGACATGATGGTTTGTATATCTATGTTATACTATTGGAAAGTAAGGTTGTGTATATTGTGACTTGATGGCATTGATTTTCATGTGATTCCTTGCTACTTAGAATTGGTTTATTTCCATTACTACTGAGTTGGCGTACTCGCATTACTCCCTGCACCTCTGTGTGCAGATTCAGGAGCAGATATCGAGCGTTAGCTTTTATATATTGCAACGGAGGCGGACCGTGGGATATAGAGGTAGTTGCTCAGCGTGTGCAGCATCTCCGGTTTCCCTTCCTGTTGTATTTAGCTTTGATTCGGAGTTTTGTATTATAATAGTTTATTTTGGATTATCTTACTAGATGCTCATGACATATTGGCTCCGGGTTTTGGGGATGGCAGTACGGTATAAAAATTTGGCCTATTATATAAAGTAAATTTCTGTATATTGTTATGAGATTCTTGAAACTTAAATGAGATTTTTAAAAGGAGAATGTGAACACGCGGTAGTCGGCTAGCCTAGTTCCACGATAGGCGTCATCACGGCCGGTTAGGATTTGGGCTTGTGACATTCAATAATATAAATTTCAGAATGTAACCTCCTAGATGTTCACTTAATAATTCAAGGATATTAGGCAACCTAAATTAAAATTTAAGATTATAGATACGGCACATAAATCATGCTTGTGAATCCTAAAATACCCGACATGACATAATAGTAGCTACGCACGGACTCTCGTCACTTCGTGCGTGCTTAGCCCCCACAAATAAAGACATGCAATTATTTATATTCACCTATGGAGACAATTCCCTCTTACAAGGTTAGAAAGGAGACTTACCTCGTGTCAAGCCTACTCTCCGGGTCAAGAACTCGCCCGAAACTCCAAATTCGTCGCCCAAGGACTCGAAACTAGCCAAATATTGCATAAATAAATCAATCTATACTCAAAAGTATGAAATTCCCCTATTTAAATGATTATTTCAACCTAAATTGCAAAATTCCACTGCCAGCCCAAATGCTCGGATTTTGGAAATTTTCAAGGAAAACAATCGCTCATAACCTAAGGATCAATATTATATAGTTTTTGCATAATTCCATAACTAATTCCTTGGTAAATTCTTATTTTTATCAAAACCCTAGGTTTTACTCTAAACCCATGATTTCTACTAATTGTGTGTGTTAATCTACCCAAGAATTCACGTATTAAACTCACTTTATGGAAGGAATTATTTACCTTACAGTAGCTAGGTCGAATCTCTCCTTTGCAAGCTCTCAAACTCGTCCAAGATGAAGAAAATGGTTCAAAAATTGGCTAAATCCCATATTTTAAACAACCTCACTGCCTTCAGGTTTTTCGCACTTGCGGTCTCGCATCTGCGAGAAAGATCTCGTACCTACAGAAAAATGGGAAGGTCCAGTGGGCGCACCTGCGGAATTTGGGAATGGCCCGCACCTGCGGAACTGGGCTGCCCCTCTGAGGTCGCACCTGCAGGCATTGACCGCACCTGCAAGGCGTTGACCGTACCTGCAAGGCGTTGACCGCACCTGCGGCTGGTCCTTCGCAGGTGGGGTCGCACCAGATCTGGTGCACCAGCAGTTCTTTTAAGGCTGGTTTTTCCCTCACGCGATCTCCGAATGGCATCCAGGCCCACACGAGGCTCTGTCCAAATATACCAACAAGTCCTAAATTGTAATATGGACTCGCTCGATCCTTCGGAACGTCCGAAACAATGCTAAATCTAAAATTCATACCCCAAACCTATTGGATCTAACTTAAGAACTTTAAGTTCTTGAAT
This sequence comes from Nicotiana paniculata, assembly GCA_005239505.1. Classification (NCBI taxonomy): domain Eukaryota; kingdom Viridiplantae; phylum Streptophyta; class Magnoliopsida; order Solanales; family Solanaceae; genus Nicotiana; species Nicotiana paniculata. The sequence goes on along the minus strand of MDKI01276888.1, from coordinate 18,542 downwards.
TCGCCTTCAACACACCGAACCTACCTATACTACTCGGAATGATACCAAATTTTGCGAGCAAGTCATAAATGAAATAAAGGAACTATTCCCGGTCTCTAAATTCCATTCGGACCTCGATAACCCAAAATCACATTCTAAACCTCAATTTTTAAACTTAAGGAATCATATTTCACTATTTGGCGCTGAAACGCACCCAGGTCATCCAAAACCCGTTCCAAACATACGCCCAAGTCTGAAATCATCATACGAACCTACCAGAATCTTTGAATCTCGATTCTGAGGTCGTTTACTAAAAATGTTGACCGAAGTCAAACTTGTTCTCTAAGACCAACCTTAAGGAACTAAGTGTCCCTATATCACTCCAAACTCCTCCAAACCTCAAACCACCCGTCCCCGCAAGTCATAAATCAGTAAAAGCCCTACGGGGAGTCTCATTTAGGGGCACAGGGTTATAGAATGCAAAATGACCGGTCGGGTCGTTATAGAGGCCATACCAGGGGCCGCGGTAAGGGCAGGACTCAACCCATTGCTCAGACAGCTTGTAACATGGTTGTCAAAGAAAAAGTTTAAAGGCTCAAAAGGGTTGACTAGGTAAAATATGCACGGGTAGGAAATTTAGGCACAATAGCAGTCCAAGGAAGGCCTAATATCATTTTTCAAACCAAGTTAGTCTAGGATTTCACCTTGAAGCACATTCCAGGAAAGTTGTAGACTACAGATGATGCAAGAGAACTTCACAATAAATCTCACCACACATGTCACATGAAAACTCAAGTGGAATACAAATCCAAAACCCAATTGAAACCAATGAATCTCAAGCAGATCACATATAGCCTAAGAAATTGTTTTGTGAATAAAAGAGCCAAAAATTGAGTGACAATAATCTTTACTTCAATCATTTTCTTTTTTCAAAAATCAAGAATTCATATGCCGAGGTTTAAATCATGTTGGTACCAAGACAGCCACAAATTGGCCAATGGGCACAACCCCAACTCAAACTACTTATTCTTCCTAAATTAACAAAAAAAAACTATATCTAAACTACAAGACTAATTCCCTTAAGAAAGTCGCCAAGCTATCCATCATCGAGAAGAGTCGAAACAAAATTTTACCAAAGGATTACCCGGTTCAAAAAGAAAATTGGCATCCTCGGAAAAAGGACCATGGTGAAAAGAAAACCAAGGATATCGCCGCCAAAATAAAATATACTACATATATAATATAACAATTCACATGAAAACAAAACAACATCACATGAAAACAAAAACAAAATACCAATTCACACGAAAACAAAATAACATCACATCCACAGTTATACAAGAAGCCACCCCCAACTCGAAATGTTGCAATGTCCCCAATGCAACTAATCAAGATAGAGTAAAATGGTGAAAGGTGCTCCCTAAATACTACATCAAGTGCTCTCCTCACTGTCGGACTCCATCGCATCTTCTTCTCCTTCTTCCTCGGACCAATGGACTGGAGCATCATCATCCTCTTCCGGCTCGGTCGATGGTAGTGGCTCTTGAGGCTTTAGAACTTTCAATATCCCCTTCACACCCTTCCACATTCGGGTGAAGAATTTATCTCTCTTCTTCTCCCTTTTCTTCATCCTAGTGTGTGCATTTTCCAGTTTGACATGAGAAAAGCTCAAACCACCGTGTGTCGTGGCCAAATCAATATATGCCTTCTCCAGCTGCTTTAGGTGATCTCCCTGCTTCTTCTGATCATCAAGGTACTTTTGAAAGTCCTTCTTTGAAAGGTATGTAGAGGATACCTCAGATGTTTCCCTAGGTTCCTGAGGAAGGTGATCTACTAGCTCGCGAATCTACCGTATTTCCTCGGAAAGCATAGCAAATGGTCCTCCTGTGGAAGATGAAGGCTGACTAACCTGCTCAGTCTGAGAAGACAATCCCAATTTCCTCTTTTTGCTCTTGACGGCTCCGCCCTCTCCTCTTTTCCTTAAAGGGTTGATAGGCTTTCCCGGCTCTATCCAGTTGTCCCCCGGATCCTCATCAACCCCCGCAAGTTGGCACAGCTCGGTGATAAGGGATGGGAATATCAATGATGGACTGTTTAGAGGTCGATACTCCCTCAGTTCATTGATGAAGATCTCACCAACATTGAGCGGAATACCATCAAGAATGCATGCTACCATCTGGGATCTCATTACAGGCACATTCCATATATTCGATACACGGGAGACGCGATTGCATATGATGGCCAGCCATATCTTAGCTTCAGCAGTGAACTCCTCGAATGTGATTCCTTTATTTTCCGTTGCCCAAGGAACATCCACACCCGGGCATAATTTGGAGACAAACCAATCCCCTGGAACACAATCTTTTGCACGGAATGGGTCCATACCATGGTCTTGGAGATGATAGACGTGGTTCACAGCTTCTGCTCCGAAATGCACCATTTTGCCGCGAATCCTCATCTTTGGCTTTTTCAACCTGAGGGCGGGGAGATTTTCATAGAACTCCCTCACCTATTTCTCATTGGATCTGCAAGGTTGAGGGGCGAAATAGGTCCAGCCCATATCCAAAAGTCTCTGGTGGAACTGAGGAAGACGTTCCAAGACCTTATCCAACACTATCCCACTTTCCGGGAGCAACTTCTTCGAGATTAACTCGGCATAATACCGTTCCTGACACTCGCGTGACAAGAATCAATGTTGGTCATAATTTTGCTCAATCTCCAAAGGACTGTCGTGCGAGGATTCATCGGAGTTAGTGCTCATTTTTAGTTTATGTACCTGCAAACAAAGCATTGGAGTGAAAACGAGGTATGGCTATAAAATATGTTGCAAAATGTTTCAAAGATGCCACAGAAATGATTGGACAGTCGAAACCAGCCTTAGAAAAAATTTCAGATTTTCAAATCTGCAGGTGTCTGCTCTGTGATGTCGCAATTGCGAAGCCATCAGATTTTCACAGGTTTCGCATATGCAAAAATTTCTTCGCAAATGCGAAGATGGTAAGGGCTGCCAATTTTCGCAATTGTGACCACCTCTTCGCAAATGCGAAGATCGCAACAGAAAAGGGGCCATCGCAATTGCGACCCATCATCTCCGGCCCTAGAGCAGTCTTTAGACTTAAAATTTCGTCCATGAAATCACACTTTTAAGCACCCCAATCAGTCTTTAGGCACTCAAATATGCAATAAACATCACACACAACCACAATCTGAAGAAATTTCAATGATTTGGCCAAGAATTTCATTAGGTCCTTTCATCGATCACATATTAAGCACACAAAAAAATTCACTTCTATTTGAACAAGGCAATGGGTACTCAGATTTCCCCATTTTCTTTTCAAGCAAAGAACAAGGCTCACACTCTCAATCAACCTCAACCAGAAATGACAACACAAATTTGGTATTTTTCAAATATTTTATGCATAGAAAATAGGAATTAATTCAAGCCCTAGTATTTGAGAGCGCGAGGAGAGAGGAAAAAGAAGGTGATGTATAGACATATAGAGCACAAAGATTGAGCTTTCGTACCTTGATGCTTGAAATTAGGAGTGAAAATGGTGGAACTTGACTATTGGGAGAGTGAAGAAGATGCGGGTCGAGTGTCTTTTGAATAGACCCAAATTTTCTAACTTCTGTTCAAAGTGAAAAATATTTACCCGTTTAACCCTCCCCCCCCCTGATGTCACATTTGAGACATAACGTTCGCAATTGCGAACTTTGAAATTTCATCAGCGGTTGCAAATGTGACCTTTTCTTCGATTTTGCGATAGGCTATTTTTTGCAAATACAAACCTTAGTTCGCAAATGCGAACACTAATTCTGAAATTTTCAGCAACTACTGATTTTTGCTCTCCGGTCACTCTGACCTGCTCATATCAACTCCAACAAAAAATCTGAAACTCGGAAGATTAGTCAAAAAATAATATACTAAGCTATTCTAAGAAAGAAAATTTCGAAAACGACTAAATATTTTGAAAAATAATGGGTTGTCTCCACCAAGCGCCGCATTTAACATCGTGGCACGACGCAAATCAACTTTACCACTTTTCTCGTCACTTGGATGATATGTATTAAGCACCTAACCTGGAATCAAGCTTGTGACCACGAGCGGTGGGGGTGGTAAGTAGATGATCAAGCCAAGCGTTAATTCCTTCATTTTGCACTTCCTGGATTTCATGTGAGAAATGTCATTTTGCCTTGTTGTTCTTTCAAGTTGTAAATTGTATGGCCTTTGCCTTTCCTCCTCGCAATCCCTCCTTGACTCGTGTAGTTCAATTTCCATAACACCACACAAGTCCAATGTTGCAAAATGCTTGGAATGTGACTGTAACGATCCGGTCGGTTGTTCCGTGAGATTTACCCCATTTTTCCCATTTGTGCATTTGTTATGTATTGCTAGCTTGTTCTTTCTATGTTGGGTCAGTTGGTTTGGGTCCGGAGTGGTTATGGTAAGAATTTAGGCATTTAGCCTTTTAAAGTAGCCTAATAATTGAGGAAGTCAACTGAGAGGTGACCTATTGGTGAACGAACTCGGAATGCGGATTTTATGACTCGGATAGCTTTGTTAGGTGATTTGGGACTTAAGAGTGTGTTCGGAATGAAGTTTTGATGTCCGGTGTAGAATTAGGCTTGAATTAGCGAAAGTTAGTTTTTGGTGATTTTTGGTCGGCAGTGGAAAATAGGATATCGGGGTCGGAATGGTATTAAGGAAGTTGGAGCAAGTTTGTAATGTCATTTTGGATATGTATGCAAAATTTCAAGTCAATCGGAGCTGTTTTGGTTGGTTTCGGCGTAGTTGGCTAAATTTGGAAGTTTCAAAGTTCATAGGCTTGAATTTGATGCGATTTTGGTGTTGTTGAATTGTTTTTGGTGTTTCGAAGGCTCAACTAAGTTTGAATGATGTTATGGGATATGTTGGCATGTTTTTTTGAGGTCCCAAGGGCCTCGGGTCTGTTTCGGGTGATTAACGGACCAATTCTTGGCTTGAAAACTGGGAAGATTTCTGTTGGTGTGAGGTTCTGGTTTCCTTCTACGCGATCGGGTGAGGATGTTTGCGATCGTGTAGGGTAAAATAGTGGGGCAGGTATTTTGTTATATGCGATCGCGTGGTTAGGATTGCGATCGCATATGTTGGTCAGGTTAGGCAGTGCGATCGCGTGGGAATTTATATGATCGCGTAGAGTATTTTGAGGCGCGTGTGTGGAGTGGAGAATTGTTCTAAGCGATCGCGTGTTTTGGTCTGCAATCACATTGGTTGGTTGGTCTGTGCATCGTGATCGCGTGCCAATTTTCACGATCGCAGTGAAGGAAATTTTATAGCTGGGCAGAATGTTTTAAAAGGCCTGTTGTGCGAAATTGGCTCATATTTTCCTCCATTGTTGACGAGTTGGGAGCACTTTTGATAGGATTGAAGAGGGAATTGAAGGGAATCACTTGGAGTTAAGGTTTTTAACTTCATAACTCGTTTATATGTCGATTTATAAGTGATTAAACCATAGAATTTGTTGGAATTAAACCCAATAGGGGAAGAAGGGGTGCATGGGAAATTGATTCTTCCTTTGAGGATTTGAGTGGGCAATTGTGGTCCGATTTTAGTGTTCTTGGTATGTATAGAATCGTGGGAGGAAAAGGATTCTAATGATGTAAAAATTATCGAATTCCAATATGTGGGCCCGGGGCTCGGATTTGGCCGAATTTCGAGATTCTTGTATAATTTGATAGTTTTCGATATGATTGAGTTCTTTTGATATATATTGATGATGTTAAACTGGTTTTGGCTAGATTCATAGCAATCGGGAGCCAATTTGAGGGGCAAGAGCATTGCGGACTAGTGTTGTGTCCCGGTAGAGGTAAGTAATGGTTATAAATCTTGTCCTGAGGGTATGAAACCCCGAACTGCATATTTTCTCACTGATTTAGAATGGCGCGCATGTTGGATGACGAGTATGTGGCGTGTACTGATTTTTGGATTGGACTAGGTCCTCTCCGCGGCAACTAATGAGTTGCATATTTTACTCGAAACCTTATGTTAAATCATATTCTAAAGATTGTTGAAATATTTGGGCTATAAGCCGTGTTTGGGCCTCGTGTCGGTCTGTTTAGACCCCTTGGGGGCTTTTTACTGTAGTTTTACCTTACTATGTATTGATGTTTTCGCTCAGCCGCATTGTGCTTACTGTTTTCAAAACTCAACATTATTACACCACTTTGAGATTTAAAATGATATTTTTGGGTCGAGTACCATGTTTTACATATTCGCCTGAGGGGCCTTTTGAGTGGTTCGGCTGAGTGATGCCGAGGGCCTGATTGTGAGGTGCTGAGTGATGGTGAGGTGCTGAGCGATATTAGCACTTGGGCTGAAGGATCCCCTCCGGAGTCTGTACACACCCCCAGTGAGTGCATAGAGTGTCGAGTGTCGAGTGACGTGTGATTGGGAGGCATGAGTGACTGTGAGGTGCTGAATGACTGTGAGGTGCTGAGGGACTGATTACGAGTGATGGTGAGGTATGCCCGAGGGGCTGATTATGAGTGATTGTGAGGCATGCCCGAGGGGCTGATTATGATACATGTTTTTCCCGAGGGGCTACTTATGATTTTACTACTTTCACTCTGAGCTTATGAAATATGTTTTGCCCGAGGGGCCTCTATATGATTCATTTCATTTTATTACTAAACCTTTCAGTTGAAGTTGTTGTAAAAAATATACATTCTTCAAAGGATTTTTCTGAAGTTTGTTTTAAGGCATGACGATTTCATATATCTGTGTTATACTATTGGAAAGTAAGGCTGTGTACATTGTGATTTGATGGCATTGATTTTATGTGTTTCTTTGCCTCTTAGACTTGATTTATTTTCATTACTACTGATTTGGCGTACTCACATTATTCCCTACACCTCTGTGTGCAGATTCAGGTGCAGATATCGAGCATTAGTCATTTATTCCGCGCGGAGCCGTATTTGTGGGATATAGAGGTAGTTGTTCAGCGTCCGCAGCATCTCTGTCTTTCCCTTCTTGTTGTATCTAGCTTTCATTCAGAGGTTTTGTATTATGATAGTATATTTTGGCTTATTCTTCTAGATGCTCATGATTTGTTGGCTCCAGGTTTTGGGGTTGGTGGCACTGTTTATTGGCCTACTTTATTTAGTAAACATTGTATATTTATGAAATTCTTGGTTTTTGGATTGGGATTCTGAATGAAATTGTGAACATGTGGTTATTGGCTAGCCTAGTTCCACGATAGACGCCATCACGGACGGTTTAGGATTTGCGGTCGTGACAGTTTGGTATCAGAGCTCTAGGTTACATAGGACTCAACGGTCATGAGCAAGTTTAGTAGAGTCTTGCGGATCGGTATGGGAACGTCTGTACTTATCTTCGAGAGGCTGCCGCACTTTTAGTAAACATTTCTATCTTTCTTGAACTCTGACGTACGTTGTTTCATTCTCTCACAGATGGTGAGGACACGCCATACCGATCAAAGTGACCATTCACCGGCTAGTCCAGCGAGAGGTCGAGGCCGTGGTACAGGTAGGGAGCCATCCCTCGCAGCAGCCGGGGCAGTACCACAGGATCCCCCTATTGATCATGATCAGGTTCCCGCCGATGGTGTCCCAACGGGACAGGCTCAGGAACCAGCAGTGCCTATGGTTGTTCCGGGTCTTCAGAAGACCCTGTCTCAGATATTGAAAGTATGCACCAGTTTGGCTCAGGAAGTCGCCATGTCTTCTACTGCCACTACAGCTCAGGCCGGGGGAGGCAACCAGACTCCAGCTGCTCGGGCACCTCAGCAGGTTGCACAGGGTATTAAGGCACCGGGAGCAGCCCTAGCTCAGCCAGTTGCTCCGGTCCAGGATTATGTGGTCCCTACTATGCCGGAGGACGAGCAACGCAGGTTGGAGAGCGGGTACAGAGCGCGAGGACGCCCAGGGATTTCTAGATAGGTTTTAGAGGATACTGCGTACTGTGGGTATTTTGGAGACCAGTGGGGTCTCATTTGTTACATTTCAATTTGTGGTTGCTGCCTTTACCTGGTGGGAGTCATTCAAGAGGCGTAGACCGATTGGTTCAGCACCTCTTACCTAGCAGCAGTTCTCCACGATATTTTTCGAGAAGTATGTTCCTCAGTCCCATAGAGAGGAGCAGCGCAGGCAGTTTGAGCAGCTGCGCAGGGAGAGTTATCAGTTACTCAGTATGAGATGAGGTTCTCCGATTTGGCTAGGCATGCTTCTGAGAGTTTCCCTACCGATAGGGAGAAAGTGAGGAAGTTTGTGGATGGTCTTTCTTATCAGCTTCGGTTGCTTATCACTCGGGAGAGAGTATCGGGTGCTTCATTCGAGCAGATTATTGACATAGCTCGAGATATCGAGTTCGTTCGCCGCCAGGAGCGGGAGGAGAGGGAGGCCAGGAGGCCTCGTGGTTCGGGCAGTTCCAGTGGTGCTCCCTTTAGGAGACAGTTTCAGCAGGGTAAGGGCCGTCCATTCAGGCCTCCTCAGTCAGGCCGCCCAGCATATAGTGGTGCATCTTCGGGGCAGGTTCTCCGTGGTTCTCAGTCAGGCCGCACTTCATTTAGTGCCCTCCCAGCTCAGAGTTCAGCTCGAGCACCCCCAGTTCAGGGTTCTTCTATGCATGAGTCTTCCAGTGGCCATACAAGTGCTAGGGGTTTCTATCAGTCCCCGCCTCCAGCTCCAGGGAGGTGCTTTGAGTGTGGAGAGTTCGGGCACGTGTGGAGGCAGTGTCCCTGCCGTTTCGGTGGATCTTCTCAGCAGAGGGGCCAGCCCTTAACTTCGGCTTCGGTCACTTCACCGCCCGCCCAGGCAGCCAAGGGTAGTGGTCAGCCAGCCAGAGGCCGCCCTAGAGGGGGAAGTCGAGCAGGGGGAGGTCAGGCTCGCATGTATGTATTTCCAGCCAGACCGGATGCTATGGCCTCAGAGGCCTTGATCGCAGGTATTGTCTCAGTCTGTTGCCGTGATGCCTTGGCTTTATTCGACCTTGGTTCTACATATTCCTATGTTTCTTCATATTTTGTCGGTTTTCTAGATATGCCCCGTGAGTCTCTAGTCATCTCTATCCATGTGTCGACTCCGGTGGGTGATATTGTTTTTGTGGACGTGTGTATCGGTCGTGCATGATATCTATTGGGGGTCTGGAGAACCGAGTGGACCTACTGTTACTCAGCATGGTCGATTTTGACGTGATATTAGGCATGGACTGGATATCTCCGTGCCATGTTGCTCTTGATTGTCACGCTAAGACTGTGACCTTAGCTATGTCGGGGTGTCCGAGAGTTGAGTTGAGAGGTTCTTATGAGTATATGCCTAGCAGGGTGATTTCTTACCTGAAGGCTCAGTGCATGGTTGAGAAAAGGGTGTTTATCTTATTTGGCCTTTGTGAGGGATGTCGGTGGTGAGACTCCCACTATTGATTCAGTTCTTGTGGTCCGTGACTTTCCGGATGTGTTTCCTGCAGATCTTCCAAGCATGCCACCTGACAGGGACATTGATTTTGGTATTGACTTGGTGTCAGCCACTCAACCTATTTCTATTCCGCCTTATCGTATGGCACCAGCGGAGCTAAAGGGATTGAAGGAGCAGCTTCAGGGGCTCCTGGATAAGGGTTTCATTCGGATTAGTGTGTCACCCTTGGATACACCAGTGTTGTTCGTGAAGAAGAAGGATGGTTCCATGCGTATGTGTATTGACTATCGCCAGTTGAACAGGGTTACGGTGAAGAACCGGTATCCCTTGCCCCGCATTGATAATTGTTTTGGCCAGCTTCAGGGAGACAGAGTGTTTTCCATGATTGATTTGAGATATGGGTATCATCAGTTGAGGATTCGGGATTCTGACATTCTGAAGACTACTTTCAGGACCAGATATGGTCATTATGAGTTACTGGTTATGTCGTTTGGGTTGACCAATGCCCCTGCTGCATTCATGCAATTGATGAACATCATCTTTCAGCCTTATCTTGATTCCTTCTTCATTGTGTTCATTGATGACATCCTGGTTTATTCTCGTAGCCAGGAAGAGCATGCTCAGCATTTGAGAGTTGTGTTACAGAGGTTGAGGGAGGAGAAACTTTATGCGAAATTCTCCAAGTGTGAGTTTTGGCTTGGTTCGGTAGCTTTCTTGGGGCACGTGGTGTATAGCGAGGGAATTCAGGTTGATCCAAAGAAGATAGAGGCAGTGCAGAGTTGGCCCAGACCGTCCTCAGCTACAGAGATTAGGAGTTTCCTTGGTTTGGCGGGATATTATCGTCGCTTTGTGGCGGGATTCTCTTCTATTGCTTTGCCTTTGACCAGATTGACCCAGAAGGGTGCTCCAATCATATGGTCTGATGAGTGAGAGGAGAGCTTCCAAAAGCTCAAGTCAGCATTGACTACAGCACCAGTACTAGTTTTTCCTGGTTCGGGTTCTTACACAGTTTATTATGATGCTTCTAGAGTTGGCTAGGGAGCGGTATTGATGTAGGAAGGTAGGGTGATTGCCTACGCGTCCAGACAGTTGAAGGTGCAAGAGAAGAATTATCCAGTGCACGATCTTGAGTTAGCTGCCATTGTTCATGCCTTGAAGATTTGGCGGCATTATTTGTACGGAGTGCAGTGTGAGATTTTCACTGATCATTGCAGTTTGCAGTATCCGCTGAGGAAGAAGGACTTGAATTTGCGTCAGAGGAGATGGTTGGAGTTCCTCAAGGATTATGACCTCACTATCTTATATCACCCGGGGAAGGCTAATGTAGTGGCCGATGCCTTGAGCCGCTGAGCAGAGAGTTTGGTGAGTCTAGCCTACCTTCCAGTAGTAGAGCGGCCATTAGCCCTTGATGTTTAGGCCTTAGCAAGTCAGTTGGTGAGATTGGATCTATCAGATCCCCTGCGGGTGTTGGCTTGTGTGGCCTCCAGGTCTTCTCTTTACGATCAGATTAGAGCACGCCAGTATGATGATCCACATTTGCTTGTTCTTCAGGACAGGGTCCGTCGTGGTGATTCCAGGGATATGGTTATTGGTGATGATGGGGTCATGAGGATGCAGGGCCGGATTTGCGTGCCCAATATAGATGGGCTTCGAGATTTGATTCTAGCAAAGGCTCATAGTTCGCGGTATTCCATCCATCCGGGTGCCGCGAAGATGTATCAGGAGTTGAGGCAGCATTATTGTTGGAGGAGGATGAAGAAGGATATCGTGGATTTTGTGGCTCGGTGTCTCAACTGTCAGCAGGTCAAGTACGAGCACCAGAGACCTGGTGGATTTCTTCAGAGGTTTGATATTTCGGAGTAGAAGTGGGAGCAGATCACCATGGACTTCGTAGTAGGACTCCCACGAACTTCGAGAAGGTTTGATGCTATATCGGTTATTGTGGATCTACTGACCAAGTCCGTGCACTTCAGTCCTGTTGGTACTACTTATTCTTCGGAGTGGTTAACTGAGATTTATATTAGGGAGATTGTCCGATTGCATGGGGTTCCAGTTTCTATCATTTCCGACAGAGCTACTCAGTTCACATCTCAATTTTGGAGAGTCGTGTAGAGAGAGTTGGGTGCTCAGGTTGAGTTGAGCACAGCGTTTCACCCTTAGGCCGATGGGCAGTCGGAGCGTACCATTCAGATTTTGGAGGTTATGGTGCGTGCTTGTGTGATTGACTTTGGTGGTTCATGGGACCAGTTTCTGCCACTAGCAGAGTTTGAATATAATAAAAACTATCAGTCGAGTATCCAGATGGCTCTGTATGAGGCTTTATATGGTAGGAGGTGCAGGTCTCTGGTTGGTTGGTTTGATCCAGGTGAGGCTAGGCTATTGGGCACAAACTTGGTTCAGGATGCATTAAGTAAGGCGAAGTTAATTCAGGAGCGGCTTCGAACGGCACAGTCTAGAAGGAAGAGTTATGCGGACCGGAAGGTCCGAGATGTGTCTTTCATGGTTGGGGATAAGGTGTTGCTGAAGGTGTCGCCCATGAAGGGTGTTATGAGACTCGGGAAGAGTGGGAAATTGAGTCCCAGGTTCATTAGGTTCATTGGGCCATTTGAGGTGCTTCAGAGGGTTGGGGAGGTGTCTTATAGGTTTGCTATGCCTCCCAGTTTATCGAGTATTCATCCAGTATTCCATGTTTCGATGCTCTAGAAGTATGTTGGTGACCTTTCCCATGTTTTAGACTTCAGCACGGTTCAGCTCGAGGGCGATATATCATATGAGGTGGAGCCAATGGCTATCTTGGGTCGACAGGTCAGGAAGCTGAGGTCTAAGGATATAGTTTCAGTGAAGGTTCAGTGGAGAGGGCAGCCGGTGGAGGATGCCACCTGGGAGACCGAGCGGGAGATGCGGGACAGATATCCTCATTCGAGACTCGGGGTATGTTTCTAGAATCGTTCGAGGATGAATGTTTGTTTAATAGGGGGAGGATGTAACAACCCGGCCAGTCGTTCCATGAGATTTACCCTGTTTTCCCCATTTCTGAATTTTTTATGTATTGCTAGCTTGTTCTTGCTGTATTGGGTCAGTTGGTTTGGGTCCGGAGTGGTTATGGTGAGAATTTAGGCATTTAGCCTTTTAAAGTAGCCTAATAGTTGAGGAAGTCAACTGAGAGTTGACATATTGGTGAACAACCTCGGAATGCGGATTTTATGGTTCGGATAGCTTTTTAGGTGATTTGGGACTTAAGAGTGTGTTCGGAATGAAGTTTTGATGTCCGGTGTAGAATTAGGCTTGAATTGGCGAAAGTTAGTTTTTGGTGATTTCCAGTCGGCAGTGGAAAATAGGCTATCGGGGTCGGAATGGGATTCCAAAAGTTGGAACAGGTTCGTAATGTCATTTTGTATATGTCTGCAAAATTTCAGGTCAATCAGAGGTGTTTTGGTTGGTTTCGGCGTAGTTGGCGAAATTTGGAAGTTTCAAAGTTCATAAGCTTGAATTTGATGCGATTTTGGTGTTTTTGTGTCGTTTTTGGTGTTTCGAAGGCTCGACTAAGTTTGAATGATGTTATGGGATATGTTGGCATATTTTTTTGAGGTCCCAAGGGCCTCGGGTCTGTTTCGGGTGATTAACGGACCAATTCTTGGCTTGAAACCTGGGCAGATTTTTGCTGGTGTGAGGTTCTGGTTTCCTTCTACGCGATCGTGTGAGGATGTTTGTGATCGCGTAGGGTAAAATAGTGGGGCAGGCATTTTGTTCTATGCGATCACGTGGTTAGGATTGCGATCGCGTAGGTTGGTCAGGTTAGGCAGTGCGATCGTATGGAAATTTCTGCGATCGCGTAAAGTATTTTGAGGCGTGTGTGTGGGGTGGAGAATTGTTCTATGCGATCGCGTGTTTTGGTTGGCGATCGCAGTGGTTGGTTGGTCTGCGAATCGCGATCGTGTGCCAATGTTCGCGATCGTAGTGAAGGAAATTTTATAGCTGGGCAGAATGTTTTAAAAGGCCTATTGTGCGAAATTGGCTCATATTTTCCACCATTGTTGACGAATTGGGAGCACTTTTGAGAGGATTGAAGAGGGAATTGAAGGGAATCACTAGGAGGTAAGGTTTTTAACTTCATAACTCGTTTATGTGTCGATTTCTAAGTGATTAAACCATAGAATTTGCTGGAATTAAACCCAATTGGGGAAGAAGGGGTGCATGGGAAATTGATTCTTCTTTTGAGGATTTGAGTGGGCAATTGTGGTCTGATTTTAGTGTTCTTGGTATGTATAGAATTGTGGGAGGACAAGGATTCTAATGATGCAAAAATTATCGAATTCCGAGATGTGGGCCCGGGGCTCGGATTTGGCCAAATTTCGAGATTCTTGTATAATTTGATAGTTTTTGATTGGGTTGAGTTCCTTTGATATATATTGATGATGTTAAACTGGTTTTGGCTAGATTCATAGCAATCGGGAGCCAATTTGAGGGGCAAGAGCATTGCGGACTAGTGTTGTGGCCCGGTAGAGGTAAGTAATGGTTATAAATCTTGTCCTGAGGGTATTAAACCCCGAAATGCATATTTTCTCACTGATTTAGAATGGCGCGCATGTTGGATGACGAGTATGTGGCGCATACTAATTTTTGGATTGGACTAGGTCCTCTCCGCGGCAACTAATGAGTTGCATATTTTACTCGAAACCTTATGTTAAATCATATTCTAAAGATTATTGAATATTTGGGTTATAAGCCGTGTTTGGGGACTCGTGCTGATCTGTTTAGACCTCTTGGGGGCTTTTTACTGCTATTTTACCTCACTATGTATTGATGTTTTCACTCAGCCGCATTGTGCTAACTATTTTCGAAACTCAGCATGATTACACCACTTTGAGATTTAAAATGATATTTTTGGGTCGAGTACCCTGTTTTACTGATTCGCCCGAGGGGACTTTAGACTGGTTCTACTGAGTGAGATCGAGGGTTTGATTCTGAGGTGCTGAGTGATGGTGAGGTGCTTAGTGATATTAGTGCTTGGGCTGAAGAAGCCCCTCCGGAGTCTGTACACACCCCCAGTGAGCGCATAGAGTGCCGAGTGACGAGTGATTGTGAGGCATGAGTGACTGTGAGGTGCTGAGGGAATGATTACGAGTGATGGTGAAGTGTTCCCTAGGGGTTGATTATGAGTGACTGTGAGGCATGCCCAAGGGGCTGATTATTATACATGTTTTGCCCGAGAGGCTACTTATGATTTTACTACTTTCACTCCGAGCTTATGAAATATGTTTTGCCTGAGGGGCCTCTATATGATTCATTTCATTTATTACTAAACCTTTCGGTTGAAGTGGTTGAAAAAAATATACATTCTTCAAAGGATTTTTCTGAAGTTGGTTTTAAGGCATGACGATTTCATATATTTGTGTTATATTATTGGAAAGTAAGGTTGTGTACATTGTGATTTGATGGCATTGATTTTATGTGTTTCCTTGCCGCTTAGACTTGATTTATTTTCATTACTACTGAGTTGGCTTACTCACATTACTCCCTGCACCTTTGGGTGCAGATTCAGGTGTAGATATCGAGCATTAGCCATTTATTCCGTACGGAGCCGTATTTGCGGGATATAGAGGTAGTTGTTCAGCGTTCGCAGCATCTCTATCGTTCCCTTCTTGTTGTATCTAGATTTCATTCGGAGGTTTTGTATTATGATAGTATATTTCGGTTTATTCTTCTAGATTCTCATGACTTGTTGGCTCCGGCTTTTTGGGTTGGTGGCACTGTTTATTGGCCTATTTTATTTAGTAAACATTGTATATTTATGAAATGCTTGGATTTTGGATTGGGATTCTGAAAGAAATTGTGAACATGTGGTTATTGGCTAGCCTAGTTCCACGATAGGCGCCATCACGGCCGGTTTAGGATTTGGGGTCGTGACAGTGACGTCAACCCTCCAAATTATAATTCTTTCTGGATTTTGACATTCTCTATCTCCCCCGGACTAGAGTCAATCTCAATCATATTTTCAATTACACCGGTTGGCTCTAATGCCTCATTTTTCTTGGCATCACTAATACTCATGGAGTCGGTTGGCAGATGTTCGATTCTTGATTCTTCAAAGTAAAGCTCGCTTTCTCCCTCAGAGTTGGACTCTTCTTGACCTTCCTCCACACTTCCAAATTGATAGGCATAATGAGCCTCAGTCAATGATTTCTAAATGACTACCCAGTATATTCTAATAGTTGGGTAGTATTTCCTCTTTATTATTTTTCCAAATATAAAAGAGTTACCCTTCAGTTCGAGTGCAGTGGAGAGGTCAGCTTGTTGAGGCAGCTACTTGGGATTCCGAGTCGGACATGCAGAGTAGATATCCCCACTTGTTTGCCAGTTCAGGTAATTTTCTATGTTCGTTCGAGGACGAATGTTTGTTTAAAAGGTGGAGATTGTGATGAACCAAAGGGGTCATCTTATGAATTAAGACTCCATTCCAAGCTCATTAGCCTTAAAAAGATAAATTTTATTTTCCTCGATTTACGTGTACAGTCAGGGCATGAAACCGGAAAGCTTTTATGTGAAAATATGAGAAATAATTATTTTGGAATTTTAAATTTATTTTTAGTTGACTTTGGTCAACATTTTTAGCAAACGGACCCAAACTCATGTTCCGACGGTCCCGGGAGGTCCGCAATAAAATATGGGACTTGGGCATATGTCCGAAATTGAATTTTGAGGTCCCTAGCTTTAAAAATCAATTTTTGAAGAAAATTGTTGTGCAGGTTTTTAAAGAAATGAATTAATATTTGAAATCGTTGGTATTAGGCCCGTATTTTGGTTCCGCAGCCCGGTACAAGTTTTTTATGATATTTAAGTACTATATGTGAAATTTGCTGAGAATCGGAGTTGAGTTGACGTGATTCGGACGTCTGGTTGATAAATAGTGAAATTGAAGTGTTCTTGAGGAAAATCATGAGTTTGAGGTTAAATTCATAGTATTTGATGTTATTGTGATGATTTGATCGCACGAGCAAGTCTATATGATGTTTTTAGACTTGCGTGCATGTTTGGTTTGGAGCACCAAGGGCTCGGGTGAGTTTTGGAGAGGCTACGGAGTGTTTAGACTTAGAAAAATTTCATAGTTGGTGTCTGGTGACTGTCCAGGCCTCTGATCTCGCATTTGCGAGATCAGGCTTCGCAAATGCGAAGTTAACAGGACTGGTAATTGCGAGACATTACATCGCAAATGCAAACCAGGTCTGGGAAGGCCAACGTCGCAAATGCGAGATTCACTTCGCAAATGTGAAGACTGCCCAACAAGGCCACTGGTCGCAAATGCGACATTTAGGTGCGAAGGCAGTAGGAATTTCGAAGGGTTCGCAACTGGTCGCATTTGCGATAGCTGTAGCCTGTTAAGTGGGTTTTTAGACGGGATTTTCACCCACTTTTCATTCTCTCAAACCCCAAACCTCCATAGGCGATTTTTCAAAGACCCAAACTTCTCCAAATCATAGGTAAGTGATTCCTAACTAATTCTTTTCAATCCTTAACAACTTTTAACAAGATTTCAACCTAGAATCTAGAGTTTTCATGGTGGAATTGGGGGATTTTTGGGAAAACATAGGAAAACTATAGTTATGCATTAAAATTGATTCCTTTAGCAATAATTGATGATATTAAACTAACCATGATTAGATACGAGTGTGTTGGAGGCAAATTCTAAAGGAAAAGTTGTGCTTGAGCAGTGAATTGCTTGTGAAATCGAGGTAAGTGTTTGGTTTAACCTTGACTTGAGGGAATAGGAATACCCAACTTAAATGCTATGTGAAATCGCATGTGTGTGGTGTATAGGTGAGGTGACGAGTATGCATCACCAAATTATCTATTTAACATGATCCTTTCCCCGGTTCCAATTCACTATATTCCAGTCTTGATTGTTTTCATGATTTTGATGCCTCCATGTCTACTTGTTTTCGCTAACTTCTTGTTAAATATTGTTTCACGTATTTGGAAGTGTTAGTTGTTTCCTTGGCTTCATTATGGTACATAAAAGTTTGAGTTGGTTGACAGTGTTTACGATACATTTCGGTTGGTTTCATTGTGAAATGATAATTGATGGAGTTTATGAATAGTACAGCTTTCTATTTACAATTGTTGAGACATAAATATTGTGAAAGGCTTCGACCTAAATTGTGAAATATTTTTTTATAAATAAATAGATGTGATTTTTTGGTGGGAGTGGGTTGCACGCCGCAACAAGGAGTAATAAGGGTGGATAGGTGGGATCGGGTTGCACGTCGCAGCAGGAGAAATAAGGGTGATATATATAGGAAGGAGCAATAAGGGTGGATAGGTGGGAATGGGTTGCAAGCCGCAACAAGGAGAAATAATGTAGGATATTCATGTTTTACTAATTTTATGAAAAAGATTGGAAAACTCACTCTTTTATTTAACGGTTTTCATACTCTGTTTTTTTACTGTGATTTAAATTGAAAATTTGGAAATTTTAGTAAGAATTGGTTATAGTTGAGACCTGGAAAAGGTGACTGAGTTATTTTATTTATTGTTGCAAATTACTGTTTATTTAGTTTAGTATTTCCTTCTTGTTTTATTATACATTGTATTCAGCTTATATTATAAATGCTCAGTGTAGCCTCGTCACTACTTCGTCGAGGTTATGCTCGGCACTTACCAGTACATGGGGTCGGTTGTATTGATACTGCACTTCTTTTGCAGATCCAGGTACCGGCTAGAGCTAGGTGGTAGTAGTAGTTGATATTGTTCGCACGGAGACACGAGGTAGATCTGCTGGCGTCCTGATGCGAGACTAAAATGCATAGTTTAACATGTGATATACCTTACATTTTATGCGCATTAATGATAAAATTACACTTGTTATGTGCTTAATGGAGTTTATTTCATGTGTAGGTGAAGTGGAGATGGAAACGGAGCTAAAAGGATGCAAATACGTCGAAAAATACGCGAAAGGAGACACCCGGGCGATAGCCGGCGGACAGAGCCAAACACCCTGACCCTACCTGGCGTTAGCCAGGCGTTTGGGCTGAAGCCAGCCCTACCCTGGCGTTAGCCAGGCATTTGGGCTGAACCTCCAGCCCTAGCCTGGAGTTAGCCAGGCGTTTTGGTCCAAACGCCAGGGTCCCCAGTCAGCCAGAAATCGAGTTTTGACG
>MDKI01034207.1:0-27215 GCA_005239505.1 Nicotiana paniculata | reverse complement strand
CCGGACATGGCATAATAGTAGCTACGCACGGACTCCCGTCACCTTGTGCGTACGTAGCCCCTGCAAATAATAGCATGTATTCATTTAGTTCACCTATGGGGACAATTCCCCCTCACAAAGTTAAAAAGGAGACTTACCTCGCTCCGAAACTCCATAACCGGCTTCCAAGCCCTTCCGATAACTCAAATCAATGCACAACGCCCCAAAACTATCCAAATAACGACAAACCAATTAAAATATACTCTAATATTTGCAACAATTCAAATTATATAAACTCCTATCTCCTCTCAAGGAATTGACCAAAATGCCCTCAGGCCCACGTGCCCGGATTCCGAAATTTCTCGAAGATAAACTCTACCCATAGCTTTGCTAGTTCAAATATACAATTTACTCAAATATTCATGCTCAATTCGTGGTAAAAATCAAAATTACCAAGTTTCTAGGTTTTCTTCCAAAAATCCTAATTCCCTAAAAAATTCCATGTTCAAATTCATGTATAAACCTTGTATCTAACTCAAAAATGGGATGAATTTACCTACCTTGACATAGATGATGAAATTCCCCTCTTGAAGCTCTCCTAAAATCGCCCCAACTGTGAGAAATATGAGAGAAATGGCCAAAAATCTCGGTTTAAAACAATCTGCCCAGGCCTCATTTATGCACCTGCGGTCCATATCTCGCACATGCGCTCCGGCAAGTGCGCCCAAGAGCCCGCACCTGCGGCTTCTTTCTCCTCCAGTCGGATTCGCACCTGTGCGCCATTGTCCGCATCTGCGCCTTCACAGGTGCGGAAATTACATCACACTTGCGCTCCCAACCAAGCCAGCAAAATCTCGCACCTGCGGTGCCTAAGCCACACCTGCGGCCAATGCCTCGCAGGTGCGGTCACACCAGATGACAGCAACCTCAGCACTTCTTCAAACTCCAAACTTGATCCGTTAACCACCCGAAATCCACCCTAGGCCCCCGGGACCCCGTCTAATTACACCAACCTATTCCAAAACATAATGCGGACTTGCTCGAAGCCTCAAATCACATCAAACAACGTTGAAATCACAAATCGCACTAAAATTCAAACTTTATGAACTTGAAATTTCAAACTTCCACATCTGATGTCGAAACCTATCAAATCAAGTCCGATTGACCCCAAATTTTACACACAAGTCAGATTCGACATTATAGACCTGCTCCAACTTTCGGAATCGCAATCTGACCCTGATATCAAAATTTCCACTTCCGGTCGGATTTCTCAAAAACCTTCAAATTTCTACCTTCATCCAAATGACTTCAAAATAACCTACAGGCATCCGAATTTCCAGAATCACCATACAGAGTTCCCAGGCTCAGAACCCCAAAACGGACATCAATAACACTGAAATGCGCTTCAAGCCAAACTCAGGAAATTTCTTCAAAAATGCTAACTTCCACAATATACGCTGAAACACTCCCGGGTTATCCAAATCCCGATCCGGACATACGCCCAAGTCCGAAATAATCATATAAACCTGCTGGAACCTTCAAATCCTGATTCGGAGGTCGTTTACTCAAAATTCCAATCTTAGTCGATTTTTCCAACTTAAGGCTTCTGAAATGAGAATTTTCTTTCCAAATTGACTCTAAACTTCTGGAAATTCAATTCCGTCCACAACTACAAGTCATAATACTGGAAACAGAGCTGCTCATGATCTCAAACTGTTGAACGACGCGTTAGATCTCAAAATGACCGGTCAGGTCGTTACACCAAGTTCCACCATTTTCACTCCTGATTGCAAGTATCAAGGTAAGAAAACTTAATCATTTCATCATCATCTTATTATTATTATTATTATTATTCTTCCTCCAATTGTTTTCTCAAAAACCTAGGGCTTGAAATAAGTTCTCATTTTTCTCTACATAAATTGTTTGAATAACACCAAATTCATGTTGTCATTTGTGGGTGAGGTTGGTTGAGAGTGTGAGTCCAGTACTATGCTAGAAATTTGGAGAAATCTGAGTACCCATGTTCTTATTAAAAAAAATATGAGTGAATTTTTGTGCTTAATATGAAGTTGTTGGCCGAATCGTTGAAATTTCTTTGAAATTCGTGGTTGTATGTGATGTTTATTACATAATTGAGTGTCTAAATACTGGTTACGGTGTTTGGGGGTGTTAATAAGTATGATTCATGGAAGAAATTTTCAAGTCTAAGGACTGTTCTAGGGCTGGGATGAAGGTTCGATTTGCGAAGGGGGAGGGAGTCGCAATTGCAAAAACTGGCAGATTCTGAGGACTTCGCATTTGCAAAGGTAATTTTTGTATTCGCGATTCTATGCAAAGCTGGTGTCTTCGCAATTGCAAAGAAAAATGTCGCATTTTGCGACATCAGAGAGTAGGCACATGCTGGTTTTGAAAAATCTGATTTTTTTTTTCTAAGTATGGTTTCATTGTCCAATCATTCCTTTGGCATCTAAGATTCATTTTGCAACGTATTTCATAGTCATACCCCGTTTTCACTCTGATGTTTTATTTACAGGTACATATACTGAAAATGAGCACTAACTCCGATGAATCCTCGCAAGACAGTCCTATGGAGCTTGAGGATAATTATGACCAGCACTGATTCTTGTCACGTGAGTGTCAGGAACGGTATCATGCTGATCTAATCTCGAAGAAGCTACTCCCGGAAAGTGGGATACTGCTAGATAAGGTCGAGGAACGTCTTCCTAAGTTCTATCAGAGACTTGTAGTCATGGGTTGGATCTGTTTCGCCCCTAAGCTTTGCAGGGAAAATGAGCAATGGGTGAGGGAGTTCTATGAAAATCTCCCGGCCATCAATTTGAGAAAACCAAAGATGAGGATTCGAGGCAACATGGTGCATTTCAGAGCAGAGGATGTGAACAAAATCTATCATCTCCCTGACTATAATATGGATCCATTCCGTGAAAAAAATCATCTTCCAGGGGATTGGTTGGTCTCCCAATTATGCTCGGGTGTGGATGTTCCTTGGGCAGTGGATAAGAATGGAATTACATCCAAAGAGTTCACTACTGAATCTAAGATATGGTTGGTCATCATATGCAGTCGTATCTCTCCGATGTCGAACATATGGAATGTACCTATACTGAGAGCCCTGGTGGTAGCATGTATTTTTCATGGTACTCCGCTCAATGTTAGTGAGATATTCATCAATGAACTGAAGGAGTATCGGCATCTGAACGGTACATCATTGATATTCCCATCCCTTATCACTGAGTTGTGCCAACTGGCTGGGGTTGAGAAGGCTCCACGGGACAACTAGGTAGAGTCGGGAAAGCCTATCAACCCTTTGAAGAAAAGTGGGAGGGCGGAGCCGTCAAGAGCACGAAGAGAAAATTGGGATTGCTCCATCAGACCGAGCAGGTTAATCAGCCTTCATCTTCCACAGGAGGACCATTTTCTATGATTTCCGAGGAAATGCGGCAGATTCGCAAGCTAGTATCTCAGCTTCCTCAGAAACCTGGGGAAACATCTGAGGGACCCTCTACGTATGTTTCAAATAAGGACTTCCAAAAAGTTCCTTGTTGATTAGAAGAAGCAGGGGACTCACTTGAAGCAACTGTAGAAGGAATACACTGATTTGGCCACGACATACAGTGGTTTGAGCTCTTCTCATGCCAAACTGGCAAATGCACACGCCAGGATGAATAAAAGGGAGAAGAAGAGGGATAAATTTTTCACCCGCATGTGGAAAGGTGTGAAGGGGCTATTCAAAGTTCTAAATCCCCAAGAGACACTACCATCGACCGAGCCAAAAGAAGATGATGATGTTCCAGTATGTTGGTCCGATGAGGAAGGAGGAGAAGATGCAACGGAGTTCGAAGTGAGGAGAGCAATTGATGTAGTATTCAGGAAGTACCTTTCACCACTTTTACTATATCTTGATTAGTTGAATTTCAACACATTCTTGTTGGGGGGATTCTTGAATAAGTGTGAATGGAATGTTAAGTTTGTTTTCTTGTGAATTGGTATTTGTTTCTGTGTTCCTGTGACAATTTAGCTTGTTTTCGTTTTTAGGTGAATTGGTATTTTATTTTTGTTTTTCATGTGACATTACTTTGTTTTCATGTGGATTGTTATGTTATATAGATATAGTATATTTTATTTTGGTGGTGATATCCTTGGTAACCGGTTAATCTCTTGGAACAATTCGTTTCGACTCTTCCCGATGATGGATAGCTTGGCGACTTTCTTTAGGGAATTATTCTTGTAGTGTAGATATAGTTTTGTTAATTTAGAAAGAATAAGTGGTTTGAGTTGGGGTTGTGCCCATTGGTCAAATTTGTGGCTTGCTTGGCACCCACATGATTTAAATCTCGGCATAGGAATTCTTGATTTTTGAAAGAGAACTGGTTGAAGTAAAGATTATTATCACTCAATTTTTATTCACAAGAGTAGTTTCTCATGTTGTATGTGATCTTGAGATTCATTGGTTTCGATTGGGCCTTGGGTTTGTATTCCACTAAGTTTTTCATGTGCCATGTATGGTGAGATTTATTGGAAAGTTCTCTTGTGTCATCTATAGTTTAGAACTTGCCCGGAATGTACTTCCAGATGAAACCCTAGACTGAATTGGTCTGAAGAATGATATTAGGCCTTCCTTGGACTGCCATTGTGCCAAAATTTCCTATCCGTGCATATTTTCCCTAGTCAACCCTTTTGAGCCTTTAAACTTTTTCTTCGGCAACCATGTTACAAGCTGTCTGGGCAATGGGCTAAGTCCTGCCCCTGCCTCGGCCTCTAGCACGGCTCCGGCCTCTTCCCCTAGTAGGGGTTGTTGCTGTTGGGGGACCCGATTATTGGTCAGCGGAAGAAGAAGCACGTATTCTCGCCATTTGCGAGAGGATAGAAGAGTTCTATCAGTATTTGAGATAACAAGAACCGCACGATAAAGTAGAAATAAAATGAATTTGTTCCTAACTTGATAGCCTCTGAGATATAAGTACAGACGTCTCCATACCGATCCTTCAAACTCTACCGATACCAACTTGTCACGACTCAAATTCCCAATCATCGGAATCGTGATGACGCCTAACACCACACTTGCTAGGCAAGCCAATGTTAGAACTTAATTAACCATTTTCCTTTAAACTTATTTAATCATGAATAAACAATTCCAAATAAACACGAAATCTCATACTTTCCCATAACTGATATAAGGAATAATATTAGAATAATAAAACGGACCACGAACAAATACTAAATGTATAACTACTCAGGGTCTAGTGTCACAATTCATGAACTACTAAAGAATACTACAAATAATTGGCTCAAAAGAATACATATGTCTCTTTTGAATGAAATAAAACATCAATCTAAATAATAAAGGGAAGACTCCAAGAATCTGCGGATGCAAGCAGATCTATCTCGTGTCTTCGCGCGAATACTCAGCTACGACTCGAACTTAACTCCGTCCAGTACCTGGATCTGCATAAGAAGTGCAGAGTGTAGTATCAGTACAACCGACCCCATGTACTGAGTAAGTGCCGAGCCTAAACTCGACGAAGTAGTGACGAGGCTACGGCGGGGCATTTATAAAATAACCTGTGAACAATATATAATAAAGCAAGAATGGAATAATAACAAATTAAATAGTAACTTGCAACATTTAATAAAATAACTTGGTCAATTTTTCCAGATCTCAGCTATAACCAATCCTCCTCATAATTTCCAAGTTTCAATTTAAATAGCAGTAAAATCAGAGTATGAAAGCCGTTAAACAAAACAATGAGTATTCCAGTCTTTATTTTTGAAAACCAGTAAAACATGAGTATTCTCCCTTATCTCTCCTTGTTGTGGCGCGTAACCCGATCCCACATGTCCTCCCTTATTGCTCATCCCTATATATATCACCCTTATTTCTCCTGTTTCAACGTGCAACCCGCTCCCACCAGACAATCACATCTCATCATTTACAATAAAAATTTCACAAAATAGATCAAGATCTTTCACCGTATTTACGTTTCAACAATTGTAAACAAAAATTGTACTACTCAGAAGCTTCACCAATTTTTATTACACTGAAATCCACCAGATTGTATCACAAAATATTGTCAACCAGTCCAACAATATTTTTGTATCACAATGAATCCAAAGGATAATCAATACTTCCAACCAAGTGAACCAATTTCTAACAAACCAATAAACAAAACAAGTATACATGGAGGCATCAATGATCATGGAACAATTAAGCCAGGGATCAAATAAATTGGAAACAAGAAAGGGATCATATTAAACAGATAATTTGGTGGTGCATAGATACTCGTCACTTCACCTATACACCACACACATAGATTTTCACATAGCATTTAAGTTGGGGATTCCTATTCCCTCAAGTCAAGGTTAAACCAAACACTTACCTCGATCTCACAAGCAATTCACTGCTCAAGCACAACTTTTCCTTTAGAATTTGCCTCTAACCCGCTCAAATCTAATCACAATTGGTTCAATATCATTAATCGCTGCTAAAGGTATTAACTTTAATGAAAAACTATGGTTTCCCTATATTTTCTTATCAAAATACAAAAATCGACCGCGGGCCCGCTTGGTCTAAACTCGAGGTTCGGACCAAAACATGTTTACCCATTCTCGCTTGAGCCCGGATATACAATTGGTTTTGGAATCCGACCTCCATTCGAGGTCTAAATCCCCAAATTTTGAAGTTTCTAAGTTCTACCCAAAAATCCCAAATTTTACTATGAAACTTCTAGATTCTATGTTGAAATCTTGTAAAAAGTTGTTAAGGATTGAAAGGAATTAGTTAGAGATCACTTACCAATATTTTGGAGAAGTTTGAGTCTATGGAAAATCACCTATGAAGGTTTAGGGTTTGAGAGAATTGAAAAATGGGTGAAAACCCCGTCTTAAATCTCACTTTATAGGCCGCAATAATCGCATTTGCGATCAATTGTGAACCCTTTGAAATTGGGCAGTCATCACATTTGTGAAGGAAATCTCGCATTTGCGAGGATGGTCTTCCTAGGCCTGGTTCGCAGTTGCGAACAAAATGTCGTATTTCCTTGACATGTTGGCTTCGCAATTGCGAAGCCGGATCTCTCATTTGCGAGATCAGAGGCCTGTGCCAAGACACCAGATCCACCAACTAAGATTTCTAAGTTCTAATCACCTCGTAGCCTACCCGAAACTCACCTGAGCCCTCGGGGCTCCAAACCAAACATACACGCAAGTCTAAATTTCACAGAGGACTTAAATATTATAATAAACTTGTATCGGTCTCCGAAATCAAAGTACAGACCCGATACCAACGATTTCACGCCTTAATTCATTTTTTTTTCCTATAAAGACCTGCACAACAATTGGTCTTCAAAAATTGATTTCTACCTCTAGGGACCTCGGAATTTAGTTCCGGGCATACGCCCAAGTCCCATATTTTACTGCAACCTTCCGAGATCGTCGGAACATAGATCCGGGTTCGTTTACTCAAAATGTTGACCCAAATCAACTATAAATCAAACTTTAACTTCTCAAAATTATTATTTCTCATGTTTTTCACATAAAAGTTTTCCAGTGTCGCGCATGGAATGCGCACGCAATTCAAGGTAAATAAAATTAATCTTTTTTTTTTAAGGCCAATTAACCTGGAATGAAGTTTTAATTCATAAGATGACTCTTTGGGTCATCACAAACATAATCAATTTAAAAATATACAATAATATATAAACTAAAAATATGCATCAACCACTACTTCTCCGTTAACTAACAACTAATCTAGATTCAAACTTGTAAAATAATAATCCTACAATGATTTGATCGAAATTAGAAACGATATTAACTAAACACAGACATGATAAAACTAAGTAGGACAAAGATTCATTCAAGTGAATCTAAAACTCGACGATTTACAATGAGCAGCAAACAATCGACTCTTAAGCATCACATGTAGAGACTTGGTTAATTACCATCTCAATTGATGCTAAAATCACAAAATTAAATAGGCTAAGGACAAACACACTCGAGAAAAAATGGTTGCAACCAAAGTAAGTCATAGAGATATACCTATTGCCAAACAGGAACAATGAAGTCAACTCCGGCGAGCGAAAGCTGATTGCGGTGCGCAAGAAACATTGTTACACAAACAGTGGCCATCAATTTCTCAAACGGTGGAAATTATATGTCACAATGCTAGTGGCAAGCCGGACTTGGAGAAGAAATGATGGTTTGGAGGGGAACTGGACGGTCAATGGGATTTTGACCGATTTCCGGCCATCATGAAACGAGTCAAAACCACCCTCCATCAATAGACATCATCGAGAGAAATCGATTAATGTGGAGGATGAAATCGGGGGAAAATCGAAAAGGAGACAGACTATGATTTTCTTGAATTTTCAAATCTACTAAACGTTGAATTTGTCGGGGCTTTTGGGAAAATCGATGGTGGATTAGGAATTAGGGTGAGGTGGATAGTATAGAGTGAAGTTTTTAGGTCATTTGGTGGTACTCTGCGTCCGCGGGCGGTTTTCAGCGAATGGTGGGCAGCCGAGAAACAGTGAGGAACTGAGAGGGGTCTAAGAAGGTTTTAGGGGTAGAAGGGTCTCTCTCGAACAGTTTTAAGGGGATGACTAACGAGTTTATGGCCGTTAGATCATGGGAAATGAAAGGTGAGGATCACGTAGATCCCAAAACGGGGTCGTTTAGGAGGGCTCTGGGGTCAAAGGGTGTAGACCGGATTTTAAATGGGCTGGGGCTGGTACAAGAGCAACTGTGCTATTCAATTCGTTTTGGCACATTTCAAAAATGTGAAAACACATCCCTTTTCATTCTTTCCTTCTTTATTATATTTTTGCAAAGTTTAGCCACCTTAAATCTCAAATTTTAGTTAAATCCAATTTGTAGGGCTATATTATTTATCTGGTTTATCTAATGATTGACTATTGACCTAATTAATTAATTAATTAACCTAAGAATGCAAAAGCAAGATAAAAATAAATAATGCAATTTTTGTGATTTTTATATATTAACTAATGCATTTAACATGTGATTAAATCCTAAAAAGCAACTAAGGTCCTGAAAACACTAAATGAGAGATGAAATATTTTTTTATGATTTTCTTATGATTTAAAACATTCCTAATGATGTAAATAGTTTTATTAATGCAACAAAAATGCAAACAAATAAACAAATGAATTTCCTAAAATTCTATGAAAATTAATTAAAACTATTGAACATTTTTTAGGATTAATTTCATATATAGGGAAAAAATCACGAGCTCACATGACCAACTTAAAAGCCCATCCAATCACCCTCGATATTATCCTTAGTCTTTTTGTAGTTTCCTAGACCATATGATGTAAATCCTAAAAGAATATAATTATTTAGGGGTCGTTTGGTAACTGGTTAGGGGTAAGTTATTTATGTATCAGAAGTAGCATAACTCATATCATGTTTGGTAGCCTTTAATTACGTTGTAGGAAAATCAGCATAACAAGTAAATCACAATGTATGTTTGGTTGACATTTTCTAATTCTACATAAATAAAATCTGTATAAGTTATGAGTCAATTTATGTATTATTTTATGGGGGACAATAGATAAAATGACTAATAAGTACATGTTTTAGTACTATATGAATTACTGAAATGACAGATTTACCTTCTGTCACTTCATATATAAAAGCTTTTTGATATCATCTACGTCCGTACCGCTCCTCGTGGAGTAGATTCCTCGTCCAACCAAGTCTTTGACCAGGGGACGTCTTTTTGATAAATTCATCTATATCAAAGTCTTTGAAGAGTAAGAATGAAGATAGGAGATGTTGATGATGCTAACGGCTACCAACAAGGGTTGTGGTGGGGTGGTAAATACTCCTTCATGCTTAATCAGGGATTTCGGGTTCAAGTCTTGGGTATGGAGTCGCCTTTGTTAGGGAGTGTTTTACTCCCAATGTGGGACTCTCCTGCGAGAATCCGGATTTAATCGGGCCCCAATGCGAGTACCGGATACCAGGTGGGAAACCAAAAAAAAAATGATGCTCACTACTAGGCTCTCCTCTTCTTAATCTATTAGAGACAACATCAGTAAACCAAAATATATTTCTCTCGATCTAGCACCTGCAGGTTGTTATGTCCTTGAGGTTAGAAATTTTTTAAACCCTGCTTTTTCCTTTTCCTCTTAGTCTCCTTTAGTTTTTTCCTCTTGTAAATGTGTCGGGAGATGAGTTTCTAGATGAAATCCTATATTTTTCTCAATATTTTCTAGTAAAGTTAAAGTTTTGAGTACACTTAAAATTTGATGCGGGCGTTATTTTGTTTCTTCAATAAAAAGAATTCTTTCTAATAAAAGGAGATTCTTGGATAATCAGTTTTTTTATCTTTAGAAACTGAAGAATGAGAGCAACCATGACTTTGTGTTTGAAGTGGTGTCACTTTTCTTTGAAGATTTAGAAACATAGAAGGTCTAAATCTTGGTGAGTTATCAAATACCAAAACAATGATACTCTAATAAACTCCTCTTAGTCGATAAGACTTGAAATTTATCTATTCGAGTATAACGAGAGTGAAATATATTTGTCAAGATGAATATTAATACCGTTGAACCATATTGTGAGTGTACCACATGGAGGGATGAGTTAGCTCAGGCTATGTTCTATGAAAGATATGACGATTAATCTTTAAAATTATTAAATTATGTTGTCATTTTGCGGTGCTTCTGCACTTCAATTTTTAGTTTTTTGCTCACTGTAAATTGTAGTAGCTTCGATTGTTCTGTGAAGACAAATGGTGATTCTTTTTGTATGTCTCACATTGTTGTGTGTGGAGACAAATAGTGAATTTTAATGGATATTTGATAATATGTTTTTGAAGACAAGTAGTGAATTTTTATGTACGTCTCACATTATTTTTTAAAGATAAGTAGTGAATCTTTATGTATGTCTCGCATTATTTTTCTGAAGACAAGTATTAAATCTTTCTATATGTGTCACATTATTTTTTTCCTGGAGAATTTAGCTATATTATAATGTCACGACTTAATTCTCACCATAGATTGTGATGGCGCTCAACGCTGCCATCAGACAAGTCAATAATAAATCAACCACAACGATCGATAGTTCATAGCCCTTTTAAAACCAAATGGCCAAATAAATAAGCGGAATCATTCCATTATCATAGTAACATACTAACATCATCTTCAAGGTTTGAACATATCAAAATATTTAAAAAAATGAATGTCATAATAGTAATACAACTATGAACAACGGTCTAAATTTCTAAAACTTGGTGTCACAAATGTACGTGCATCTACTAGATGTAATAGTACTACAACAACTATCAAGAATGAAAAGTAGACAGAATACAACAAAAAAGAGGAAGGAGACTTTGTGCGTTACGGACCAAAGCATAGAAGGAAACTTACTACTTTTCTCAGCAAATGCACCTACGTGTCTATGTGACCACCCGGTGGACCTGTCTCAGTACCTGCACAATTAGAGCAGAAGCGTAGTATGGACACGTAAATTAACGCGTATACAATAAGTATCTAGGTTAACCTCGAATTAACAGTGGCGAGGGATCGGCATCAACACTTACTAATAGTCCAATAATCAATATACAAAAAAAAAAAAAAAAGTAGACAAGGATGAGGCATGGCATAAATAGAAATATGTACGGAATGTTTTTCAATAAAAGAAATAAATACGAAACCATCTAATGCCAACTACTTCTCGAATGGAGTATACGTGACCTATATCAGGTGCAAATGCCTAATCTGAGTCAAGATATTTATATACGCACTAACTCCCTGTCGAAATATTCTACGCAATTTTGTCAGGGCGAATGATCCGATCCTGTAAGAGTAGCACTGAGGTGATCAGAATTTTCTCATAATTCTGCCGAGACGAACGGTCTGATCTTATAAGAGCAGTGCTGAGCTATCAACCTATATTCCATATAATCATTTCCTGGATAACAACCCGATCTCATATTATCCTGCCGAGATGAACGGTCCGGTCCCATAAAAGTAGTGTTGAGGCGATCAAACTGATCCCATAAGAATATTAAAACTTTCGACGGGTCACTATCCCAACTCACGAATATACTTACGAGTTGAATAATCAAGAAACTTTCGAACAAATAAGTATAACACGAGAGTAAATCTGTAAGAAACGGAAAAATCTCACACCAAATCAAGTATACATGCTAAGTGTTTAGAATAACAGAGTTGGTAAACTACGCAAGTCTAGTCTCAAGCTAAATCATGACTTAAAATATTTAAATAGACAATATAACTTAAGTAGTGCACTTAAAGCATCGTATATGTCTAAGTCTATCCGACGTATCAAAATCTAGCATATGCACGCTCATCACCTCTTATGTACATAATTCCCACAAATATATCATATAGCAAATAGAATACTTATAGGGATAAGTTCCCTCTTACAAGATTATGCAAGAGACTTATATCGCTCCGAAATTTGATAAACGGCTTCAACACCACTCTAACACCTAAAACAAATATCGAACAATTCGAACTAGCCAAAGAACATGCAAATTAGTTAAAACATACTCAAGAACCCATAATTTATCACTTAGAAGCACATTTCCAATTCCGCACGGAAAGTAAACAAACAACCTCGGGCCCACACAGTCGGATTTTGAAATTGATTAAAGAATAAGTTTATCCATAACTTATATAGTCTATATTCAAAAAATCATCCAATTTCGTCCATGAATTGACCTTCAAATCACTCAATTTTGGGGCTCTAAATCTCAATTTCTACAAAGCAAAAATGGATAAAAATGATAACCAATGGAAATAATCATTGAAAAAATCAAAATAAATGTTATACACTTACCTTCTTTCGAAAATGAGAAGAACACGGTGAAAATCACCTCAAACAGAGCTTTAGAACTCAAAATACTAAAAATATTCGATCAATTTAAAACACTATCAAGGTGATTTTTATACATCGCCTTAGCGAGACACTTGCACCTTCGCGAAGAGTTTTTTTTTTGCATTGACTAGTCAATTTAAAAGTTTTTTTTCACGTTCCCGGGATCCTCATCGCGTTCGTGAAAAACAAAAGTTCACACCAGAAATCCGAAATCTTTTTCGACATTGAGATGGGCATAACTCTCCCGTACGACTTCAAAATTCACTGATTCTTATTGCTATTGTTCCAAAATCACGATACGGATCTAATGGTTCAATCAAAATATAATTTAGACCTTGTTTTCTGAATGTGATACCTTTTATGCCAAAGAAATAGCGTTGAAACATCAAATAAGAGTGGGACACAACCCAAACTCATCCCGAACTCATTGGAATTTAACAAAAACTCGCAGACAAGTCCAGAATCATCACACAAACCTGTTAAAACTTTTAAATTATTAATTCGATCTTGTTAAGTTAATATTGGGAATTAGGTGTTGCTGAAGTAGATCAAGAAATGAGGAGAGAAAAAATGAAAACATGTATAAGATTATGATGGGTATGGGTTTAGCAAAAAGGTTGTACATAATTAAATGTAGATATTAATTAATGTGAAAAACATGTGTAGAACGTGAAATAGTTTTGGGTTAGTGGACAAAAATATTTATTAAAAAGTTTTATTTATGCAAATTTTCGTTTAAATTTAGTCCATATTTGAAAGTGAACCAAATTTGTCTGCGAAAAGGAAAAAAAAATCATCCAACTACTTTTAAAAGTAAAATTTTCACATTAAACTGATGGTGATACATAAGAAGAGTGATAATCTGTTTAAAGAGTGATACATAAGAAGTCATACAAATAACTTGCTTAGAGAATATTATTTGTGCCAAAATATTAAAAGACAAGTTCTTAGATGAATCTTGAGTGTCGAATGAGATAGTTTTTATTTATTTAAAGGGATTTGATTATATTGCTAGTTAAACTGTTGAAATAAATACATGAGAGAGGATATTAGAATGCCCTATGGAATCCAAAAGTTGAGCCAAGAGTATTAAGGCTATCAACATTACAGTCCAAAATAGTTGTACGAAAAGTAGTTCCTCGGATATCTGTCCAAATAAACTTCATTCACAAGTAACGGAGCAACTACCAGCATAGTCATTGTGCTTGATCAATATCCTGCCAATCTTTTGAATCAGCAACTTGTATTTAGAGATAATAGGGTAGTAGGTGTCATTACCCATTTTAAGCATTCTTATAACCTCTATAGAGTCAGTGACGATTTCCAGTGGTGTGCAGCCCCTTTGTTCAACAATTTTCAGTCCTTGTAGAAGAGCAATTAATTCAGCATGAGTGTTAGAGGTGTGTGGTAGGCTTTCTTTAATACCCGTCTCCACTAGAATTCCTGAAGACACCCTTAGTTCCTCCTATACCTGGATTACCTAATATTGCACCATCACTATTTAAGTTGTAATACCCCTCGTAGGAGGCTCCCACTTAACCCTCATGGTTATATCCTTGCCAACTAACTCCCTATTTGTGAGGATGCTATATCCAATGGCTTTTGATATAGTATTGGGGACATATGTCGGATCTCTCTTTTTATTGAAGAGGTTGTTGTTCCTGGTCAACTATATGTGCCCAAGATAAATTGTTATTGAAAGGCTTTTTCCTAAGCTTGTTCCAAGTGTGTGACCAGGCTTGATTGGTGAAGATGAGGTCATGTTGGGTGTAGACAAAGGTGTTAAGCAGCCTAAGCTTATGCCAGAAAAGCTTGGCATTGGGACAATCAAAGAAGATATCAACAGTGGTTTCACTGGTGGTGGACATAAACAACATATGGGATAAGTGAAAGTCGCAGGTGCGCACCAAGGACCGAGATGCGGTTGTGCAGGTGCGAGTAAGGGGTCCGCGGGTGCGAAAACCCCTGGGCAGAGCCTATATAAGTTGCACTTCGCGAATTTTACCTTTTTTCCACCATTGTTGAACGGTTTTGAGCTTTGGGGCAGTGTTTTTAAAGGGAGAATTAAGAGATACCACTAAGGTAAGTCGCTTGGGTTTATTTACGCGTGTTTATGATGTTTTTCCACTGATTAGCCATGAAAATTGTGGGAGTTTAGGGTAAAATTGCGGGAGTTAGGGCTTGAGTTTTGGAGAGTTTTAAGTGAGGATTTGAGGGACCAAACAGAGTCGGATTTTGACGAATTTTATATGGTTAGACTCGGAAGAGGACGAGGATTCTGATTCTGCCATTTTTGATTGGTTTCGAGACGTAGGCCCGGGGGCAGTGTTTTGGCCGGTTTCAGATTTATGGCCTATTTATGTAATTTTTCTTGTGGAATTTGATTCTCTGGACTATGTTGATAATATTGTTCTGGTTATGGTTAGATTCGGAGCTTTTGGAGACCGAGTCGAGGGACGAGGACATCCCGGAGTAGGATTTTACGCTGTTAAGGTAAGTAACAGTTTTAACTATAGCTTTGAGGATATAAACCCGGAGAATTTATATCATGTGATATTTTGGAGGTGATACCCACGCTAGGTGACGGGCATGTGGGTGTATCGCGAGGGATTGAGACTTGGTTCGTCCTGTGAGGCGGTGAGGCCTAATAACCATTATCTGTGTTACGTATTTTCATGTTATTGAACTTGACTACCTTCATGCTAGAGATCATGCTTAGGCTTTATTCACGCTCACATTATTTGCACTCAGTCATAGAGATTCTTATACATGTTTACCTCAGTCTCTATTATTTTGCTGATATGCTGTGATATTTGATTTGGGTTGTGTTCCCTCATTTGTTGTGAATTGTGAGGCTGGAGAGGTACATGATTGAGTGAGGCCGAGGTCCTGTTGTGAGATATTTAGTATGATATAATATGATAGAACGTGAGTTGTCCGTGCGGATCTAGGTATTGATACCATAGCGTGTGAGTTGTCCGTGTAGCACGTGAGTTGATCGTGCAAATCTAGATATTGATATTATGGCACGTGAGTTGTCCATGCAGCACGTGAGTTGTCCGTGCAGCACGTGAGTTGTCCGTGCAGATTAGAGCTTGGGCTGTAGGATCCCCTTCGGAGTCTGTACACCCCCATTGAGCGCAGGTACCTATTGAGAGTGTGTATTGAGGGCTGAGGGCTGAGTGTTGAGTGTTGAGTGATGGAGTGACATTGATATGAGGTTTCATTTACTTTTGTTGTTGTTGCATTTACTTGTTGATTCCTTTGTAGCATTCGTTGATTTATAGAAATTACCTGTTTACCCCCGTTTGTACTTAATTGTGAAAATAAGTAATTGGATTAATTTGCTTAGCTTGTCACTACTACTCATATCCTTAGTCATTTCTGTTACTACTGAGTCGGTCGTACTCATACTACACCCTGCACTTTATGTGCAGATCCGGGTGAGTTAGAGCGCAGCGATTGTTGAGTTCAGGCTGACTATCGTTGGATGACTGCAAGGTAGCTGCTAACGTCTGTATTTATATCTTAGTTCATACTCCTATTATTATTTCTTCCTTTGGACTGTATTGACAGTTAGGCAGTTATATATATCTTAGTTCATAGTTTTAGACGCTCGTGACTTAGTGATACCCCGACGTTTGGGGCTCGTTTCTTTATTTTATATTAATTATATTTAGAGTTGTTTTAGTTTATGAAAATTTCAAATATTGGATATGTTTTATTAAAGTCTTATAATCAAATTAGTAGTAATATTTTGGGAAATAGGTTTGCCTTGTAACACGATAGACACCATCACGACAAGGTTTAGATTTGGGTCGTGACAATGAATGTGGAGGTTATGATGTTCCCGATGTTGTCTGAGACAGTGATTGAGAGAGTAGAGGTGTTTCACTATTATTGTAGACACTGGCCACCTTAGTGGTTTGATCATTAGTTATGAATGTGCCTCTAATCATGCTTCTGATAGAGTTGTTATTTGGAATCCATGCATCATTAAGGAAACTAGCTCTATCCCCTTTGTGAAATACCCATCTAGAAACATCCCTACATGCGTTCCACCCCTGGAAAATGCATTGCCAAATGGGAGATTTAGCTTTCTTGGGTATATGTGTCTAGTTGTAGTGTTTAGAAATCAGGAATCTAGTCTAGAGGGAGGATGGATTATGGTATATTCTCCATGCTAGTCCTGCATCAATAGCTCCATTCTTGCACTCAGCTTTTTGTAAATCCAAACCCCACGAATCTTGATAGAGAGGAAGTTACCATATATGAACCATGGACCTTGGTGTAGTGCCTTAACCATATTTTCCTCTATCTCAACTTCAGAATGAAGAAATATCATCCTAGGTCAATCAAGATTAATTATCCCGATGGATTCCAAAGGTCAACAAGTTTGGAATGGAGGTATTGGTGGAGCGTCCTATGACCAAAGACTTTGATGATAAGAGAGAATCGCCATGGGTGGTACAAGCGGTTCTTATCATCCTGAGATAGCATTATAGGGCCAAGGTTCTCTTCCTTTTATCTTTTATCTTGTTCGTGTTGGGTTCACTCTCATAGTATTCGGATTGGTTTGTGTCATTTTTGTTAAGAGGTATTTCACTGTAGGAGTGAGATTGGTTGTTATCTTCCTCCATGTGAGTGTTATTCCTGTCGGTGGTTTCGATGCGATGTATGGAGAGCATGTGGTGGTGTTGGTTACTGTGTCCATGATACGAATTGCTAGAGAGAAGTTAGAGTTTCTCTCTCCATATATTATTTTATTACAAGAAATTAGAGTTAATATTATTAAGAACAACTTCACATATTCATTTTAATTACTTATTACAACATAATTTCTTATTTTAGTTTAAAGTACTTTATACTTTTAGAAATAATTTGCATTTTTCTTTAAATAAATGGATTACATACCTTTGATTTTTGTTAAATAGATTATACAATTACTATTAAATTATTTATATATTTAGAGTATATTATATTAACTAATAAAAAATTAACTTGCTAATTTAAATATGGGTGAGAATTTTAAAATTCAGCTCTCACCGCCCCCTCTCTCTAACATTAAATACAAATAATTTTGTTTTTTCCAACTTCTTTATAAAATAAAAATCACGACATCTAAAAAATTTATGCTTTAATTTTAAGAAAATGCATGGCCAAAGTTGTGAGGACCCAGCCAGTCACTTGTGTATTGCAGACATGTGTCACGACCCCAAATCTACATTGGTTGTGATGGCGCCTATTGTAGTACTAGGCTAGCCAATTTATTGAACATCAAACAGGGAATTTCCCTTTTAAAACAACAACGCAATGTATCAAAAATCTTGCACGTTTAACATTTCAAAATCTGCGAATAATCAAAGAAAATATCTGAACAAAAATCCCCAAAACCAGGAGTCAATCAGTCATGAGCGCTAAATAGAACATAGAATCTAACACGGTATTTCCTTAAGACATCAAGTCTAGAAAAAATGTAAATATGCGACAAAAATGAGAGGGAGAAGGTGGGGCTGCGAACGTCGTGCAACTACCTCACAATCTCCGACCAGATCCACTGAGAACAACCGAGTCTCACTCGATCCGGGCACCTGGATCTGTACACAAGGTGCAGGAGTAACATGAGTACACCAACTCAGTAAGTAAAAAATATAAATAAAGACATGAGTGCAGTGACAAGCCTTAAAGTCATGTAAAGATCATATAAGAAATATCAGTGGAAAACAGTAAAACAAGTCAGGAAATCTGCGTTCCGAAAGTTTCATAAACTCCATTTTTCTCCCTTCCAATTTCATGTAAAACATTTATTCAACATTTATCGTTTAGAGGCAGAAATACAAAGAAGAGTGAAAACAGTAGTTTCATAGCAAATAAGCCCCTCGGGCACAGTGTCACTCACAAATAAAGCCTCTAGGTCAAGCCTCTGAGTCACTCGTGACTCATCTCTCGTCAATCAGCACTCATATTCAGCACTCACACTCAATAAGTATCATATAATAACCATTGTGGCGTGCAACCCGATCCATATATATACACATAACGCTGCGACGTGCAGCCCGATCCATAAATAGTCGACTGCGCCCACTAGGGGTGTACAGACTCCGGAAGGGCTCCTTCAGCCCAAGCGCTATATCACTGCGGCATGCAGCCCGGTCCTATATATATAACGCTGCGGCGTGCAGCTCGATCCAATATATATATATATCGCTATGGCGTGCAGCCCGACCCAATATATATGTATATAACATTGTGGCGTGCATCCCGATCATCACTATTCTCACAAATCCGGATCTCGGCCCCACTCAGTCATCACCCTCACAAGCCTCGGGCATCTCACCACAATCACAGGGACTCAGCCCAAAACATTTTTCATTTGTTTGAAAACAGGGTGATAAACAGGAATGAAAATGAACAAGTATAAATCATGACGAAGATCATATTTCTATCAAAAACAATGTGATAAATAGTAGTAAAACACCCTTGAGGGTCCAAACAGATCGGCACAAGCCTCAAACATGGCATACAGCCCAAATATAGTGTAAATCTCTAAAACACGGAGTATCACGTGATTTCAAATGATATACGCGGCTTAATAAGTCGCTATGGGACGGACCCAGTCATAATCCCTATCGGTGCACGCCCACACGCCCGTCACCTAGCATGTGTGTCACCTCATGTATCAAAACAATATGAAATATCGGAGTTTCATACCCTCAGGTTAAGATTTACGTTCGTTACTTACCTTAAACCGGAAGAAAACTACTATGCGATGCCTTTGACTCTCGACTTGGCCTAAACGCTCTCCGAATCTATTCAAAACAGATTCATATCATCAAAATATGCTAAAGGGACAAAGCCCACTCGAAAATATCCAATTTACATCAATAATCCTGAAATTGGTCAAACCCGGCCCCCGGGCCCACGTCTTGAATTCTGATTAAAATCACAAAACTAGAATCCTTACGCTCTCACGAGTTCATACATACCAAATACATCAAAATCCAACCACAAACGACCCCTCAATTCATTAATTTAAGTCCCCAATTCTCAAGCCCTAAAACCCCCAAATTTAGTCATAAATTTCCATAAATTTCACCTTTAATCAGTCAAATAACACCATAGAAATGAGGTTTAGGTCCAAAAATCTTACCTCCACGAAGTTCCCTTGATTTCCCTCTTCAAATCGCTCCCACAAGCTCCAACCCGTATGAAGATTTTGATGAAATAAGCCAAAATTTGGGAAGGCTACTATTTATATGCTATGCCCAGCAATCTCGCACCAGCCACCAAAATCCCGCACCTGCGGAAAATTCCTCACAGGTACGGAAACTCACTTAAAGCCAAAATTCCACATTTGCGGTCCTCAACACGCACCTGCGGGCGCGCAGGTGCGACCTAACTACCGCACTTGCGCTCCCAAGACAAGTTTCCATTTTCGCATCTGTGCAAGGTGTTCCACATCTACGCCTTCGCACATGCGGCTCCCCGTCCGCAGGTGCGACCACACTAGAAGGCCTGCATCAGCAGCCCTTTGCTGCAATTGTTCCCAACTTCCAACCCCCAAAATCAATCCCGAGCCCATTGGTGCCTCAACCAAAAGTACCAACAAGTCATATATTAATATACCAACCTAGTAGAACCCTCGGAACGCTAAAAATAGCATTAACACACCAAATCAAATCCAAATTCAAGCCTAAAGATCTCTAAACTTCTGAA
Source organism: Nicotiana paniculata (assembly GCA_005239505.1). NCBI lineage: Eukaryota > Viridiplantae > Streptophyta > Magnoliopsida > Solanales > Solanaceae > Nicotiana > Nicotiana paniculata. The sequence continues at coordinate 6,638 of MDKI01034207.1, read as the reverse complement.
ATCCGCCAAGGGTGCCGAAACCACCCAAACCACGTCTGAATGACCTTAGAATTTGCACACGCATCCTAAATGACACAACAGACCTGATCCAACTTCCGGAATTCCATCCCGAACTCGATAGCAAATTTTCCATTGTCCACGAGAAATCACCAAAAATCCAATTTCGCCAATTCAAGCCTAACTCTACCCCGGACCTCCGAATGACATTCCGAACACACTCTTAAGTCCTAAATCTTCTAATGAAGCTATCCGAGCCACAAAAACCTCCATTCCGAGATCATTTACCTACAAGTCAACTTCCGATTGACTTTTTCAACTAAATCCCCAATAAAAGAGACTAAGTGTCTCATTTCTCAACAGAACCAATCTGAACCCGAATCAATCAACCCAATGCAACACCAAAGAGTTGAATCAAACAAATTATGAGGCAGAAATGGAAAGAAAACAAGGTTAAACTCTCGGAACCACCGGTCGGGTCGTTACATTCTCCCCCTTTTAAACAAACGTTCGTCCTCGAATGGGTCTAGAAACATACCTGGATCTCAAATAGATGGGGGTATCTGCTCCGAATCGCCCGCTCGGTCTCCCAGGTGGCCTCCTCCACCGGTTTCCCTCTCCACTGCACTTTTACTGAAGTTATATCCTTAGACCTCAACTTTCTGACCTGAAGACCCAAAATAGCTACTGGCTCTACCTCGTAAGACATATCACCCTCAAGCTGAACCGAACTGAAGTCCAAAACATGAGACGGGTCACCAATATACTTCCGAAGCATGGAAACATGAAACATTGGATGCACGCTCGACAAGCTAGGTGGCAAGGCAAGTATATAAGCCACATCTCTAGCCCTCTGAAGCACCTCAAAAGGTCCAATGAACCGGGGACTCAACTTGCCCCTCTTTCCAAACCGCATAACACCCTTCATGGGTAACGCCTTCAGCAAGACCTTCTCCACATCCATGAAAGATATATCCCGGACCTTCCAGTCCGCATAACTCTTCTGCCTCGACTGCACCATGCGAAGCCGCTCCTGAATCAACTTCACCTTATCCAAAGCATCCTAAATCAAATCCGTACCCAAGATTCTGGCCTCGCCCGGCTCAAACCAACCAACTGGAGATCTACATCTCCTTCCATACAAAGCCTCATATGGAGCCATCTGAATGCTCGACTGATAACTATTATTATATGCAAACTCCGCGAGTGGCAGAAACTGGTCCCATGAACCCCCAAAGTCAATAACACAAGCGCGCAACATGTCCTCCAAAATCTGAATAGTGCGCTCGGACTGCCCGTCCGTCTGAGGGTGAAAATCCGTGCTCAACTCAACCTGAGTACCCAACTCTCTCTGCACGGACCTCTAGAACTGTGATGTGAATTGAGTACCTCTCTCGGAGATGATGGAAACGGGAACACCATGTAGTCAAACAATCTCCTTGATATAAATCTCAGCTAGCCGCTCCGGAGAATAAGTAGTACCAACAGGAATAAAGTGAGAAGACTTAGTCAACTGATCCACAATAAACCATATAGCATCAAACCTCCTCGAAGTCCGTGGGAGTCCAACTACAAAGTCCATGGTGATCCGCTCCCACTTCCACTCTGGAATAACCAAACTCTGATGCAATCCACCTTGTCTCTGGTGCTCGCACTTGACCTGTTGGTAGTTGAGACACCGAGCTACAAATCCAACAATATCCTTTTTCATCCGCCTCCACCAACAATGCTGCCTCAGATCCTGATACATCTTCGCGGCACCCGGATGGATGGAATAACGCACATATCCGACCCTGCACTCATAACACTATCATCTCCAATAACCACATCCATGGCATCACCTCGCCGGACCCTATCCTGAAGAACAAGCAAGTGCGGGTCATCATACTGGCGCTCTCCGATACGGTCATAAAGAGAAGACCTGGAGGCTACACAAGCCAATACCTAGCGGGGCTCCGATAGGTCCAACCTCACCAACTGGACCGCTAAGGCCTGAACATCAAGTGCTAATGGTCTCTCAGCTGCTGGAAGATATGCTAGACTCCCCAAACTCTCTGCTCTATGACTCAAGGCATCGGCCACTACATTGGCCTTCCCCGGATGGTATAGAATAGTGATATCATAGTCCTTGAGAAGATCCAACCATCTCCTCTGACACAAATTCAGATCCTTCAGTTTAAACAAGTGTTGCAGGCTACGGTGATCAGTAAAAACCTCACAATGAACCCCATATAATAATGACGCCAAATCTTCAAGGCGTGAACAATGGCTGCTAGCTCGAGATCATGCACCGGATAATTCTTCTCATGAGTCTTCAACTGGCGCGAGGCGTAGGAAATCACCCTACCCTCTTGCATCAAAACACAACCAATGCCTACCCCCAAGGCATCACAATACACGGTATAAGAACCTGAAGTTGATGGCAATACTAACACTGCAGCTGAGGTCAAAGCCATCTTGAGCTTCTGGAAGCTCTCCTCGCACTCGTCTGACCACCTGTACAAAGTACTTCTGAGTCAATTTGGCCAAGGGTGAAGCAATAGAAGAAAACCCCTCCACAAAGCTGAGGATGACCTGGGCCAACTCTGCACCGACTCTATCTTCTTCGGATCAACCTGAATACCCTCGCTGGACACCATGTGCCCCAAGAAAGCTAATGAGCCAAGCCAAAACTCACACTTGGAGAGCTTTGCATAAAGCTTATCCTCCCCCAATCTCTGAAATACGACCCTCAAATGCTGGGCATGCTCCTCCTGGCTACGAGAATACACCAGGATGTCATCAATGAACACAATAATAAAGGAATCCAAATATGGCTGGAATACGTTGTTAATCAAATGCATGAATGGTGTTGGGGCATTGGTCAGCCCAAAAGACATCACCATAAACTCGTAATGACCGTAACGAGTCCTGAAAGCTATCTTGGGAATATTAGAATCTCGAATCTTCAGTTGATGATACCCGGATCTCAAGTCAATCTTAGAGAACACCCTGTCTCCCTGAAGCTGGTCAAACAAATCATCAATACGAGGCAAAGGATACTTATTCTTGACTGTAATCCTGTCCAAGCCTGTAGTCAATACACATTCTCATGGAACCATTCTTCTTCTTCACAAACAACACTGGTGCACCCCAAGGTGACACAATAGGTCGAATGAACCCCTTATCTAGGAGTTCCTGAAGCTGCTCTTTCAATTCCTTCAACTCCGCTGGTGCCATACGATAAGGTGGAATAGAAATAGGCTGAGTGCCTGGCACTAGATCAATACCGAAATCAATATCCCTATCAGGTGGCATGCCTGACAGGTCTGCAGGAAACACGTCCGGAAAATCACGGACTACAGGAACCTAATCAACAGTGGGAGTCTCAGCAAGACATCCCTAACAAAATTCAAATAAGACATACATCCTTTCTCTACCATACGCTGAGCCTTCAGGTATGAGATCACCCTACTAGGCACATAATCAATAGAACCTCTCCACTCGACTCTCGAACATCCCAACATCGCTAAGGTCACATCATTAGCGTGACAATCAAGAACAGCATGACACGGAGATAGCCAATCATACCCAATATCACATCACAGTCAACCATGCTAAGTAATAGCAGATTCACTCGGGTCTCCAAACCCCTAATAGATATAACACACGACAGATACACTCGGTCCATAACAATAATATCGCCCACCGGAGTCAACACATGAACAAATGTGACTAGGGACTCGCGGGGCATATCTAGAAAATGGGCAAAATATGATAAAACATAGGAATACGTGGAACCAGGATCAAATAAGACCGAAGCATCTCGATGACAAACTGAAACAATACCTGTGATCACTGCATCGGAGTCCATAACATCTGGTCTGGATGGAAGTGCATAAAAACGAGTCTGACCTCCACCGGATCGACCTCCCCCTATAGGGCGGCCTCTAGCTTCCTGACACCCATCCCTCGCAGCCTGGGCGGGTGGTGAAGTAACTGGAGCTGATGTCGAGGGTTGACCCCTCTGCTGAGAAGGGCCCCCAAGAAAATGAGGATACTACCGCCTCATATTCCCAAACTCCCCACACTCGTAACAACTCCCCGATGCTGGAGACGGGGACTGAAGGGAACCCCTAGCACCAGGATAACCTCTGGAAGAATCAGGCATAGATGAGTCGTGGACCGATGGTGCTCGAGACAAATTCTAGGCTGGAAGAGCACTAAATATGGGTGCCCCTGATGAGAACTGTGAGGACCACGACTTACGGATCTACCACGATAACCTGAGCGGCCCAACTAAGCCTGTCTGAATATACGGCCCCTTCCGTGATGGAACTGACCCCCCGAAGGAACACCACCATAACTACCAGATCCTCGAGGCCTCTTAGCCTCCCTCTCGTCTTGCTCCTGGCGACGAACCGACTCAATCTATCGGGTAATATCAACTACCTTCTCAAATGTAGCACCCGACACCCTCTCTCTCGTCATAAGAATACGAAGCTGATACGAGAGGCCATCCATAAATCTCCTGATCCTATCTCTCTCCGTAGGGACTAGCCAAATAGCATGACGGGAAAGCTCTGAAAACCTCATCTCGTACTGTGACACCGTCACACCTCTCTGTCACAGCTGCTCAAACTGCCTGCACAGCTCCTCTCTGCGGGACTGTGGAACATACTTCTCTAAGAAGAGAGTGGAAAATTGTTGCCAAGAAAGGGGCGCTGCACCAATGGGCCTACACCTCTCATAATCCTCCCACCAAGTGAATGCAGCTCCTGAGAACTCGAAGGTAGTAAACAATACCCCACGGGTCTCCAATATCCCTGTCGTGCGAAGCATCCTGTGACACTTGTCTAAGAACCCCTGGGCATCCTTGCCCTCAACACCACTAAAAGTTGAAGGTCGAAGCCTCTCAAATATCTCCAACCTACGCTGCTCATCGTCAGCCATAGCTGGAACCACAAAATCCTGGGCCGGAGCAACCGGCTGAACTAGGACTGCCTCCGGGCTCTGGAGTCTGGGTGCCTCCCCCGTCCTGAGAAGTAGCGACTGATATAGGAATAGCGACTGCCTGAGCAAGACTGGTGCATGCAGCCAGAATCTAGGCCAAGGTCTCCTGAAGACCCGGAATAACAATAGGCACGGCTGGTGTCTAAGCTAGTCCCACTGGAGCATCTGGGGCTGGGACCTGATCTGGAACAATATGCGGGTCTATAGGTACCACCCCCACAGCTGCACGAGATGCACCTTTACCTCTACCACGGCCTCGACTGCGGCCTCGACCCCTCATGGGTCCTACTGGTGGTTGATCGCCCTGTCCGGTAGCGCGTGTCCTCACCATCTGTGAGAGAATGAAACAATAGAGTTTAGTTGCCGGAATCAATAGATTCTCACGACAAGAATTCAAGAAATGTGAGATTTTTCCTAAGGGTTCTGCAGCCTCTCGAATATAAGTACAGACGTCTCCGTACCGATCTGCAAGACTCTACCAAACCTGCTCATGACCGGTGAGTCCTATGTAACCTAGGCTCTGATACCAACTTGTCACGACCCCAAATCTACACTGGTCGTGATGGCGCCTATTGTAGTACTAGGCTAGCCAATTTACTGAGGCATCAAACAAGGAACTTCCCATTTAAAACAACAACACAATGTATCAAAAATCTTGCACGTTTTGTATTTCAATATCTGCGGATAATCAAAGAAAATATCTGAACAAAAATCCCCAAAACCCGGAGTCAATCAGTCATGAGCGCGAAATAGAACATAGAATCTGACACGGTGTTTCCTTAATACATCAAGTCTAGGAAAAATGTAAATATGCGCCAAAAATGAGAGGGAGAAGGGTGGGGCTGCGAACTCCGTGCAGCTACCTCACAATCTCCGACCAACTCCACCGAGAATAACCGAGTCTCACTCGATCCGGGCACCTGGATCTGCACACAAGGTGCAGGGAGTAACTGAGTACACCAACTTAGTAAGTAACAAATATAAATAAGGACATGAGTGCAGTGACGAGCCTTAAAGTCATGTAAAGATAATGTAAGAAATATTAGTGGAAAACAGTAAAACAAGTCGGGAAATCTGCGTTCCGAAAGTTTCATAAAATCCATTCTTCTCCCTTCCAATTTCATGTAAAGAATTTATTCAACATTTATCGTTTAGAGGCGGAAATACAAAGAAGAGTGAAAACAGTAGTTTCATAGCAAATAAGCCCCTCGGGAACAATGTCACTCACAAATAAAGCCTCTAGGTCAAGCCTATGAGTCACTCGTGACTCATCTCTCGTCAATCAGCACTCATACTCATGCTCAATAAGTATCATATAATAATCGTTGCAGCGTGCATCCCGATCCATATATAAATATATATATATATATATATATATATAAAACGTTGCGGCGTGCAACCCGATCCATAAATAGTCGACTGCGCTCAATGGGGGTGTACAGGCTCCGGAGGGGCTCCTTCAGCCCAAGCGTTATATCGCTGCAGCGTGCATCCCGATCCCATATATATAACATTGCGGCATGCAACCCTATCCAAATATATATGCGTGCATCCCGATCCAATATATATAACATTGCGGCATGCAGTCCGATCCAAATATATATATATATATATATATATATATATATATATATATATATATATATATA
>MDKI01248294.1:0-34937 GCA_005239505.1 Nicotiana paniculata | reverse complement strand
CGGTAGGATTTTGGGGCGGCTAGGGTTTAGGTTTAGAGAGATGAGAGAGAGACGGAAATGGGGGCGGCTAGTGTTTAGGTCAGGGGTTGGGTTTCAGATGAATGTGGGTATGGGGTGGGGTTCGGGTAGTTAAATACTAAACGGGTGGTTAGTTCCCAACCGTTGGATCAAGGATAGATCAATGGCTGGGGTTGAACTTGGCTTAAACGGCGTCGTTTGGTTAAGTTGGGGCAGTCCGGGTAGGGGATTTGGGCTGGTCCGGATTCAGTGTTAAGGAGAAGGGGTTTTGGGCCTGGGTAATTCAGCCCAGGTCCGGTTTTAAACCTATTTTAATTCTAACGTTTATTAAAAAAAATGTAGTGATTAATTATAACTTAGTTTTTGTCTAATTATAAATCAATTAAGAGTAATAACATTTGATTTGATACTCATATCACTTAAGGAACAAATTTCACAATTTTGTTAGGAAAAAAAAAAGAATGAATTAATCATTAAATCTACATTGTGTCAAATAATCAACATTTTGTTGTTATCGATCACAAGTAATATATTGAGTAACTCTAGTTTAAATCTTAATTACTGAGTAAATCAATGGTTGAAATTTCTAGTTAAAAAATGTGATTATTTAGAGAATAATTTTACGTAATAAAAATGATTGAAGTCGTGCACCGAATCATGCGACTTTAAGTCATTTATGAAATTTTAGAAGACAAGTCGTGACTCATGTAATGTAGATAATTCACACACAGATATTAAAATTCAACAAGGTTTATAATCATTAATTAATTTATTGAATTTTGTAGGAACATATAGTAGGTTAAAAATTACATGCTCACAGTGGCTTATAGACTTGCATTGCCACTTAGCTTATCAGCCGTACACCCAGTTTTTCATGTGTCCATGCTTCAGAGTTATCACGACGATCCAGCCCATGTGTTAGATTTCAGCACTGTCTAGTTGGACAAGGACTTATCTTACGAGGAGGAGCCGGTAGCTATTCTAGACCGGAAGATTCGTCAGTTGAGATCCAAGAGTTTCCCTTCTATTCGTGTTTAGTGGAGAGGTCAGCCTCCTGAGGCATCGACCTGGGAGTCCGAGTCCGATATGCGGAGCCGTTACCCTCATTTATTTTCCGATCAGGTACTTCCTTCTTCTGTCCGTTCGAGGACGAACGATTGTTTTAGAGGTGGATAATGTGACGACCCAAGGGGTCATCACCTATTTTATTACCTATTCCGTACTTTCGAGGCCTTGAAAACCTCATTTGTAGTTGCCGGACAACTTAAGTATTAGATTCTGTGAAAAATGCTAAGACTTGATATTAAAATGAATAAATTTGACTTCGGTCAACATTTTGGGTAAACGGACCCGGTACAAGTCTTATATATGGGAAAATATGGGACTTGGGCGTATGCCCGAAATCGAATTCCGAGGTCCCAAGCCCGAGAAATGAATTTTTGAGTGAAATTGTTTTTCTAAAAATATTTAAGGAAATTGAAAATGAAATCTGATTAGAAAGTGATGGTATCGGGCCCGTATTTTGGTTCCGGTTCCCGGTACAAGTCTTATATATGGTTTAAGCTCTTTCTATAAATTTTGGTTGAAAACGGATTTCGTTTGACGTATTTCGGACTTGAAATGGGAAATTTGATGTTTTTTATGAAATTTGATAAAATTCATGGATTTTGAGGTTTAATTCGATGTATATGATGTTATATTGGCAATTTGATCGCACGGTTAAGTTCGTAGGATGTTGTTGAGTCAGTGCATGTGATTTGTTAGGAGCCCCGAGGGCTCGGGTGTGTTTTTGAGGTGTCTCAGAGTTATTTTGAACTTAGGAAAATTGCTGGTTTTTGCTACAGCTGTTGCAGGTCCCTTTTATTCATCGCGATAGGAAGCCTCTTCCGCATTCGTGAAGCTTTAAGTTTTCCTTCATCGCGTTCGTGTCCCTTCCCTCGTGATCGCGTAGGGTTAATTGACCCTAAGGGTTTAGACCTCTTTTCCTCTTCGCGTTCGCGTACAGTTGACCGTGATCGTGTAGCTTTACAGGTCTCCTTCATCGCGTTCACGTGATGTCCCACGCGTTCGCGTAAGTCAACTTATGGACCCCAGTTTTTTTTTACTCTTCGCGATCGCGTCCTCCCTTCCGCGATCGCAATGGTCTGTCCAGTCTACTCTCCGCGATCGCATACCCATTCCCGCGATCGCGATGCACAATTTTGCCCAGTGGTATATATATATTTCCAGAACCAGTAGCTACGGGATTCACTTAGAAAACAACGAACTTCTTCTTCCCCAAAGCCCTTAGGCATCCATTGAAGCCATCCTTCACCAAAACTTCTTGGGTTAGTAAATTTTAACTCATTTCCTTCATTTTTCATCTATAATTAATGAATTCCTAAGCCTAAAACATAAAAATTAGAGTAGAAAATCTGGAATTTGGGTAGAGTTAGGCCGTTTTGAATTTTCTTGATTAAGACCTCGTTTTGGGGTCGAATTTGAAAACAAATTATATATTCGGGCTCGTGGGTGAATTGGTGACATGGTTTTGGTCCGAGCCTTGTGTTTGGACCAAGCGGGCCCAGGGTCAAATTTTGTTATTTTGAAAGAATGCATGGAGATGGGTAAATAGGCTATGTAATTGAATCCCTTATTGATATACTTGAGTTGATTATGCCTAGATAATACCATTACGGAGTTGAATTCTAAAGGAAAGGCGGTGTTAGAGGGTTGATTGCTATATTTTGGACCCGAGGTAAGTGTTTGGTCTAACCTTAGCTTGAGGGAATAGGAGTTGAGTCTTGTTTGCTACTTGCTAATTGTAGAGTACATTGTATAGGCATGGTGACGAGTATCTATACATTAGTGTCTAGCATGACCGCAAGTCTTATTATTGCAAATATTCCGATTTTATTGTAACTTCCATGCTTAATTGATGATTTCTATATGTTGTAAGGAGCATGTGAAGGGAATTGTGATCTTTAAATTTCTAGGAGCATTGGCTCAAATTGTGTATGAGATATTACATCTTTAGAGCATTGGCTCAAATTGTGAAACGAATAATGAAGAAATATGAGATATTACATCTTTGGAGCATTGGCTCAAATTGTGAAACGAATAATGAAGAAATATGAGATATTATATCTTTTGGAGCATTGGCTCAAATTGTAAAACGAATGATGAAGAAATATGAGATAATTACATCCTTTGGAGCATTGGCTCAAGTGATAGAATAAATCATAGAAAGGAAAGTGAAAGAAAGAGAAAGAGTTATTGAAATATACCCTTGCCGGGATTTAATTTTGTAATTGAGGCTCCCTTGCCGGGATTTAATTGATGTTTCATTGCCGGGATTTAATTGTTTAATTGATGTTTCATTGCCGAGATTTAATTGATTATTGTTATTGTTCCCTTGCCGGGATTTCTATTTCTGTTCTGTTTACTCCCTTGCCCTTGAATGTGATTGCGGTTTGGGTGAGGAAGAGTGTTAAAGCACGAAGGGTGATATCGTGAACTTGTTTTGGTGAGTATGAGAGTAAAGCATGAAGGGTGATGCCGTGCACTTGTCTTGGTGAGAATGATAGTAAAGCACGAAGGGTGATGCCGTGCGTTGTTTGATATTGTCTCCCTTGCTGGGGTGTTGAGATTACTGTTATTGTTCCCTTGCCGGGATTTCTATTTCTATTCTGTTTACTCCCTTGCCCTTGTTTATGATTTTTGTTTGGGTGAGGAAGAGTGTTAAAGCATGAAGAGTGATGCCGTGCATTGTTTGACATTGTGAGGAAAGAGTGTAAAGCACGAAGGGTGATGCCGTGCCGTACGATGTACCATTCCGTACCGATATTCATTGATTATACTATGAGGAAAGAGAGTAAAAGCATGAAGGGGGATGTCGTTCCATGATTTACATTGTTTACATTATACATTGCTTAGTGAGGAAGAGAGTAAAAGCATGAAGGGTGATGCCATGCCATGATTTACATTGATTACATTATACATTGCATAGTGAGGACGAGAGTAAAAGCACGAAGGGTGATGCCGTGCAAGTTTGTGATTTCTTGTCTTTATTGATATGCTGTCTTTGTTGCTCTTTTCCTTTTTGAGATTTCTTATATGAAACTGTTATATCCCCACAACATGTTCTCCTTCCTTTATTAATTATTTCTCCCTATATTTCTTATCCGTTGTATATATGTATATCTATTTATTTGAACTGCACAAGTTTATTTGGTATTCTGGTTCTAGCCTCATCACTACTTCGCTGAGGTTAGGCTAGGAACTTACCAGTACATGGGGTCGGTTGTACTGATGCTACACATGCACTTCTTTATGTTGTGCAGATTACACAGCCGGACCCGGAGGACATCATTAGTGGGAGTGTCTTCCAGCTTATCATAGAGGCTTCAAGGTATACCCGCTGGCGTTCGTGGGCCTTGGCGTCTCTTCCATCCCTTTTGTCTTCGATTCTGTCTTATTTTTCCTCTAGTTTCAGAGGCAGACATGTATTTCCTTTCAGACTTGTATTTAGCACTCTTATATCCAGTTCATGAGTTTGTGACTCCAGGTTTTGGGAAAGTTTACGCATTGTTGTATTATGTTGTCCTTATTTAGCTTGGAACCATATTTATTTCCGCTGTTAAACTGTGAACTGTTTAGTTTATCCTTTTAAAGTGGTGTTAATATGCTTATTTATCTATGTACATTGTCTTGTCTAGCGGTTTAAATGTTAGATGCCATCACGGCCCGATGGTGGGATTTCAGGGCGTGACACATGCTCAACATTCATACTTCACTCGTTCCAAACAAAATACTATAGCAACGATTGATGAGTGGTAGCGCTCTTCCTATATTATTACCCACTAAATTCGGAAAGGCTTATGAGCGGTAAAACTAGTCGATCAGCGGTGCAGTCGACGATTCCGTGCCTTTCCCCCTTGAGTTGTCCGCTCAAGGGTACCAGTCTAAATCCCCATAGAAACCTTACTCTATTAAATTATTGCATGAATCATGGTCAAACTTAGTCAAGCTGAAGTGTCATCCGCACGATAGCTTTTAAGATAGCCTTATCCAAAAGTCCACTGGGTTTCCCTAAGCCCAAACGGACGCCCTCACGTTCTGTGCATTTATTTGGAGAACTAAATTCTTCCTGCTAATTATTAACGTTAAATAGTCGAGTCCGGTTGGCGTAAGGGCCTAACCTATTTGTTTTTCAGGAAAAAAAAAAATGAGGCACAAAGTCCCTAGATTCGGCATGGTCTCCAACATCCACCCGAAATTACTAAGTTGGTGGGAGGATCTACACTCTAGAGACAAAGCTATCGTCAGGAAACACTTGGGTAATCTACCATCTCTTCTGGAAATCCAGCCTAACAAAATGATAGTAGAGGCTGCTACCCTATTCTGGGATCGTGAAATATCCGTGTTCTGCTTTGGGAACATCGAAATGGCACCGTTCATAGAAGAGATAAGAGGGATGGCTAACCTAGTATGGGAAACTCCGAGGTTGATGATGCCTGAGAACCGCACAGGCAGAAGTTTACTCAAAATGATGGGTCTGAAAAAGGACGCGGAATCGGTATGTCTGGAGGATTCATACATTCCTTTTGACTATTTGTACGAATGGTATGGCTACAACAAATCATACCGTACCTACCATGACGAGTTTGCTATCACCTCTCTGGAACACGTCCATCGCTGAGTGTTCGTGTTTACGGTCTGCTTTTTGGGATTAATCGTATTCCTGATGAAGAAAGAAAGGATCCATACCAGGCTAGCCATGGTAACTAATACCATAATGGAAGGGGTAAATGGGCAATATTTCAGCATTGTGCCCATGATCGTTGCAGATATATATCGGGCCTTATAAAAATGTCAACAAGGAGCAAAGCATTTCGAAGGTTGCAATTTATTACTCCAACTCTGGCTCGTAGAACATCTCCAAAAGGGTGAATATCGACAGGACATCCACCACTGAATGTGGTATGACCACATCGCTTTCCATCACCCAAAGCGAATGAACTATATCCCTGACCTGTTCGCTCAACCTGGAGATGCTGAAGGATGGGTCGAGCTTTTTAATAACCTGACTGAAGAATAGGTTCAATGGACGTTCGAATGGTTTCCAACGGATGAGTTCATCATTCGATCCCGAGACGCATCATTTCTGGTACTGATTGGTCTAAGGGGGACATACCCTTACGTCCCTCTTTAAGTTATGAGGCAAGCAGGAAGGAAGTAAGTCATCCCTAGGGTCGAGAAGATAAGCCATCTCTGAGCCGACTTTCAAAATAATGACAGTCCTCACAAGTGCAAGTTCAGCACCTATGACACTGCAAGGTTATACTAGAGAAAGACACCATCGAGCCGGACAAGTATCACACCGGTTATACCCCTTTCTATCTGGGTTGGTTAGAAGAGGATCTGGGTGGTCAGAGCAAGCTGGGGTACGTCTGAAAATCATGCATTTTTAAAAATCATGCATTTTTAAATGCCACGTCGTCGGTTCATCTAAAAACTATTTTAGATTATATATTACACTTTTATAAAAATCATGCATATTTATTTTTTGAAACAGCTTGTTTAGCGAACGCTACCTCAATGATACATGCAATATCATCAGATCAAGCCAACGAGCCAAGCAGAGCCAGCAGGAATGCGAAGTAACCTTTCCCTTTTACAAAACTCACGATCTTTCTGTGGATGCAGGCACAAAATTACAAAAGCCCCAAAACATATTATCCGTTCAAAGGACAGACATCGTTCCTCAAACTCGTCATGTCAACATTTATTATCAGCACAAACGATGTTTCATTATCACAATGCTCTACCGCAACTTAACACCAGCTAAGAATTTCTGTTGTCCTTCTTTAAATATTGCATAAGGCTACCTTTCTGCCTTCCGAGGTTAAACGCTACCTCCATCTGCATTCGCATCTTGCATAAGACTACCTTTCTGCCTTCTGAGGTTTAATGCTACCTCCATTTGTACCCGCATATTGCATAAGGCTACCTTTCTGCCTTCCGAGGTTAAACGCTACCTCCATCTGCATTCGCATCTTGCATAAGACTACCTTTCTGCCTTCTGAGGTTTAATGCTACCTCCATTTGTACCCGCATATTGCATAAGGCTACCTTTCTGCCTTCCGAGGTTAAACGCTACCTCCATCTGCATTCGCATCTTCCATAAGGCTACCTTTATGCCTTCCGAGGTTAAACGCTACCTCCATCTGCATTCGCATACTGCATAAGGCTACCTTTCTGCCTTCTGAGGTTAAACGCTACCTCCATCTGCACGGATATTGCATAAGGCTACCTTTCTGTCTTCCGAGGTCAAACGCTACCTCCATCTGCATTCGCATCTTGCATAAGGCTACCTTTCTACCTCCCGAGGTTAAACGCTACCTCCATCTGCATTCGCATATTGCATAAGGCTACCTTTCTGCCTTCCGAGGTTAAACGCTACCTCCATCTGGATTCGCATCTTGTATAAGGCTACCTTTCTGCCTTCCGAGGTTAAATGCTGTCTCCCATTTACTTTTCAAAAGCAACCCATGTCTCTATCATTCGTTTCCTTTCGGGCTAATTTCTGCCCTTTTAAATTCGCAAGACTAAGCTCTGTCTTGTCAGCATCATGCTATTGCATCTTCATGGGCTGAAATATCGCCAACCTATCCAAAGGCATTATTGTTCGGAGGAACCATCTTCATAGCCCGAGAACACCATGTCATGGCCTGAGAATCTCTTTTAACATTTTGCATATCATTATTCAAAGGCGTAATGGTTCGGAGGCACCATCCCATGGCCCGAGAACATCATTTCATGGCCTGCGAATCTCTCATCAAAGAAATTCATGGCCCATGAAATCATGGTCTAAAGAATTCATCCTTAACCGTCCAAAGACAACATTCATCATCCAACGGGAATTTGCATCATGTTTAAATTACGCACAATATACGCTCGTATTGTTTATTTACAGGTAATCCGGCAAGCAATAGCCATCCAGGCGGAAGCGGTTCCACTCCAGGTCTCCTAACTATCTCGTAAGCCATTTGCTCATCTAACCTTGTACTTGGCGTCCGTTCTTGTTAAACTTCATCAATATATTTCACCGATGACCCCAGATGTAACGACTCGACCGATCGTTTGGCGTTATCGGACCCGGTTCCCCTAAATAAAACTTCCCATAGCGGCTTATTATGATTTATGACTCACGGGGACTGGTGGTCCGGGTTTCAGAGGTGTTTAAAGTGCTATAGGAACATTTGGTTCCTTAAGTTTGGCCTTTAAGGCCAAGTTTGACTTCGGTCAACATCTTTAGTAAACTACCTCAGAATCGAGTTTTGACAATTGCGGTAGCTTTGTATGAAGATTCCAGACCTGGGCGTATATCAGAATGGGTTTCTGATGACCCTGGAGCGTTTCGGCGCCCAATATTGAATTAAGAGTTCCTTAAGTTCCTATTATGGTTTGTAACGGTGTTTTTGTGATATCGAGGTTCGAACGGAGTTCTGAGACCAGCAATAGTTCCGTTATGTCATTTATGATTTGCCTGCAAAATTTGGGGTCATTCCGAGTAGTATAGGTCGTTTCGGCGCGTTGTTAGCTAAGTCTAGAAAACTTAAAGTTCCAAAGTTTGGTTCTAGGGGTTTTGAGGTGTGATTTTGACTTTTAGCGTTGTTTTGGGTGTTCCAAAGGCTCGAGCGAGTCTGTATTATGATTTAGGACTCGTTAGTATATTTGGATGGGGGCTCGGGTGGACTCAGGTGCCTCCCGGACACCACACGAGGCCAAAAATAGTTGCATTAGCCTAAACGTATCTTGAATTTCTTATTATCCTTGATTTTCCATGAGAATATTAGGTTGTTGTCCATGATATATTGCTTAGGATCTTGCCTTAAAGAATAATCTCTGATAATTCCCTAAAAAATTGATAATTTTATGTATGTATGCGGCACCGCGTCACTTGTATGATTCGTGAGCAGAATAGCCCTACTATTATATCAACCGCGTCGCATGTTCGATTCGAGAGCGGGGTAATAGATGCATCTATGGTTCGAGCCATTCGACCCTCGACAGTGCACATTTATTTTTTGCGACATTTCGGTCTTACGTGTCCGGCCTATTATGTGTTGTATGATTCACTGGGAATTCGTTGTAATTATTCAAACTGGTTCATGTTAATAAGGGAATTTAGTACATTATGTGTTAGTGAAATTTGACATGCAAAGGTAAATACAACTATACTTGATGATATATCTCCTTGTGATTTCTACCACTGTTATGCCTGCCTAGTTCCTATTAAATCATGTTATCTAGAAATTTTGACCCTAGTAAGTATCACGCCTACCTCTCATCACTACCTCTTAGAGGTTAGGTGGGATACTCACTGGGTACATATTTGTTTATGTACTCATGCTGCACTTCTGCACTTAATTGTACAGCTTTCGAGGATGGTGCATCTGGTTATCAAACCTGATCTGGATTTTTATCTTAGTTGGACCCGACTTCACGGTGAGCTGCTTCTCTTGGCGATCCTCGGCGGCACCTTGGAGTTTTCTTTTTCTTATTTCCCGTCTATTCATTTCAGAAAATGGGATTGTATATTGTGTTTTGTATATTCTGTTAATATGCCCATAGGACTTGTGACACTAGTTCCTGGCACACACGTAGTTGTTAATTTGGTTTACGGGTTTGTATATATACATTTTGGCTCATTCCTCATCATGACTGTTTTGATTAAAAAATGGCTAATTATCCTTGTCAAATCATGTTTTAACTTTTAAAAACTGAGTATATTTTAAAGTGTTTAAACAAATAAGAAGGAACCTTTAGTAAATTAAGAGTCGGCTTGCCTGACCCCGCTGTTGGGCGCGATCACGACCTCAGTTAGGATTTTGGGTTGTGACAACATGGTATCAGAGCACTAGGTTCAAGTAGGTCTCACAAGTCATGGGCAAACCTAGTAGAGTCTTGCGGATCGGTATGGAGACGTCCGTACTTATCTTCGGGAGGCTATAGGGTGTTAGGAAACCTCTCCTTATTTTTATTCTATTTTGCATTCAATGGTTTACTAATTTTCGTTCTTCTATTCTCTCACAGATGGTGAGGACGCGTACATCCGATGTTCCAGATCCGGGAGGGGCCGCTACCCCCGTTGTTCGCGGACATGGCAGAGGCCGGGGGAGGGCACCAGCCCGAGGTAGGGGACGAGGGCGTCCTTGAGCTATTCCAATCATACCACCAGAGGACCCTACTATAGAGGAGTAGGGTGAGGTGCCCCAAGCAGGTCCTGCTCCAGTAGACTTTATGACGGTGCCAAGATTCCAGGAGATCATGGGCCGTATGATGCGATTCATGGACACTATGTCCCAGGCTAGATTATTTCTGCGGATTCTGCCACACCTCAGGCAGGAGGGGGATCCCAGACCCCTACTACCCAGGCTGCAGGCCAGACAACAGCACTTCATCATACCCCGGGTACGCTGCCCGTGGGTGTAGCTTAGCCAGTAGCAACAACCCCTGAGCTCAAACCAGCTGCAGACGGCGATTCGCAGAAGTTACTGGATAGATGGACCTGATTGCACCCTCCTATCGTCGGGGGTGAGAAGGGCGAGGATGCCCAGAACTTTATTGATAGGTGCAGGGACAGACTGCACAACATGAGGATACTGGAGTCCCATGGAGTGGACTTCACTACTTTCCAGCTTGAGGGCAGGGCCCATAGATTGTGGCAGTCCTACATCCTGGGTAGACCAGCAGGTTCCCCTACCATCACTTGGGAGCAGTTCACTCAGTTGTTCCTGAACAGGTATATTCCACTCTCCGAGAGGAAAGAACTACGATATCAGTTTGAGCAGCTGGAGTAGGGGCAAATCTCCGTGACAGATTACGAGGCCAGGTTTTCTGAGTTGTCCCGTCATGCCCTTATGATATTGCCTACTGATGCAAAGAGAGTGCGGAGATTTGTAGCAGGGATGCACTCAGGTATTAGGGCCAACATGGACTTAGAGGTGGAGATGGGGACTCCCTATCAGCTTGTGGTCCAGATAGCTCGCCGGATTGAGGGTTATCGTTCGAGAGGTAGAGAGCAGTGTCAGTAGGATAAAAGGGCTAGATTTTCATGAGATTTTAGAGGTGCCCCAACCAGGGGTAGAGGTCAGTTCGGTAGAGGCCAGTCTAGCAGACCTCCATATCAGCTCCTCCACCACCTCCCCGTCGTGCTCCAGTGAGGCCCTATTTCAGTGCCATGCCAGAGAATTCCTACCGCCCACCAGCCATTTAGGGTTCCTCAGGCGGGTATTTTGGTCATCAAGGGTCTTCTATTCCTTACTTTAATGCCATGCGGGAGAGTTCTCCCCATCCCCTAGCTGTCCAAGGTCCTTCTTCAGAGCAGTAGGCCATGCCACCAGCCAGATGTTATGAGTGTGGTGACCCGGGCCATATGAGGAGGACTTGCCCCAGGCTTCGGGGTAAAGCCATTCAGCAGAGCTATCAACCTACATTTCCAGCACCTACGGCTCGTCCACCGAGAGGTGGAGGGCAGACTGGTAGAGGTTTCCCTAGAGGTGGGGTCCAGGCAGGGGGAGCTCTGTCAGCCCCTATTCATGCCAGCAGAGGTCAGCCAGCTCCTATTCATTCTGGCAGGGCTCAGTCTTCCGGTGCTCCAGCTAGATTCTATGCTATCCCGGCCAGATCAGATGTAGTGGCCTCAGACGCGTGATCACAGGTACTATTACAGTATATGGTAGAGAGGCATCCATGTTATTTGATCCAGGATCCACTTATTCCTATGTTTCAGCATTATTTGCTCATTTTCTGGATGTCCCTCGTGAGTCCTTGGGTTCTCCTATTTATGTGTCCACTCCCGTGGGCGATTCTATGGTTGTAGACCGGATTTGTCGGTCCTGTGTGATTTTGTTTTGTGGATTCGAGACTCGAGCGGATCTCTTATTTCTTGACATGGTTGATTTCGAGGTTATTTTGGGCATGGATTGGCTATCTCCTTATCATGCCGTGCTAGATTTCCATGCCAACACAGTTACTCTAGCGATGTCTGAGTCGCCTAGGCTGGAGTGGAGAGGTTCCTCAGTTAGTACGGCCAGTTGGGTTATGTCATTCTTGAAGGCTCGACATATGGTCGAGAAGGGTTTTCTGGCCTATTTTTCTTATGTGCGGGACACCACCGCCGAGTCTCTGACGATTGATTTAGTGCCAGTGGTTCGAGAGTTTGCTGATGTATTTCCTTCGGATCTTTCGGGCATGCCTCCGGATCGTGATATTGATTTCTGGATGGACTTAGCTTCAGGCACGCAGCCTATATCTATTCTTCCGTACCGTATGGCTCCGAAAGAGTTGAAGAAGTTGAAGGAGCAGCTTGAGGAGTTGTTAGCTAAGGGGTTCATCAGGCCGAGTGTATCTTCGTGGGGTGCTCCAGTTCTATTTGTAAAGAAGAAGGATAGATCTATACGGATGTGTATTGATTACTGCCAGTTGAACAAGGTTACCATTAAGAACAAGTATACTTTGCCGCGCATCGATGATTTGTTTGACCAGTTGTAGGGTGCTCGTGTGTTTTCTAAGATTGATTTGAGATCGGGGTATCATCAGTTGAGGATTTTGGCTTCAGATCTTCTGAAGACTGCTTTTCGTACGAGATATGGCCATTATGAGTTCCTGGTGATGCCTTTTGGTTTGACTAATGCTCCAGCGGCATTCATGGACTTGATGAATAGGGTGTTCAGGCCGTATATTGATTCCTTTGTCATTGTTTTCATTGATGACATTTTGATTTACTCACGTAGTCTAGGGGAGCACGAGCATCATCTGAGAGTTGTGCTCCAGACTTTGCAAGAACTGAAGCTATATGCTAAGTTCTCCAAGTGTGAGTTCTGGTTGGATTCCGTGGCATTCTTGGGGCATGTGGTATCCGGAGAGGGTATCAAGGTTGATCCTCAAAAGATTGAGGCGGTTGAGAGTTGGTCGCGTCCTACATCAGCTCTAGAGATCAGGAGCTTCTTTGGCCTAGCCGACTATTATCTCTGATTTGTGGAGGGTTCTCTTATATTGCAGCTCTATTGACTAGATTGACTCAGAAAAATGCCCCGTTTCGATGGTCTGTCGAGTGTGAGGAGAGCTTTCAAAAGCTCAAGACAGCATTGACCTCGGCACCAGTTCTAGTATTGTCTTCAGGTTCTGGGATGTATACAATATATTGCGATGCTTCACGCGTTGGCTTGGGGTGTGTATTGATGCAGGAGGGGAGAGTTATTGCTTATGCTTCACGCCAGCTGAAGGTTCTTGAGAAGAATTAGCCTTTGCACGATTTGGAGTTGGCGGTGATTGTTCATGCTCTTACGATTTGGAGGCACTACTTGTATGGAGTGTTTTGTGAGGTTTATACAGACCACCATAGATTCCAGCACTTGTTCAAGCATAAGGATCTTAATTTGAGGCAGCGCAGGTGGCTTGAGTTGTTGAAGGATTATGATATCACCATTCATTATCACCCGGGTAAGGCAAATGTGGTAGCAGATGCTTTGACGCAGAGAGTATGTGTAGCATGGCTTATATCGCAGCAAACGAGAGACCTCTAGCATTGGACATTCAGTCCTTGGCTAATCGACTGGTGAGATTATACCTTTCAGAGCCTTGTCGAGTTCTTGCACATGTGGTTGCTCAGTCTTTGTTATTAGGGGAGATTAAGGCTCGGCAGTATGACGATCCGTGTTTGGCTGAGCTACAAGAGACATTGGTTCAGGGCAGTGCCAAGGATATTATTATTGGCGAGGATGGTGTTCTGAGACTTCAGGGCTGCTTATGTGTTCCTAAGGTTGATGGCCTGAGGGAGAGGATTCTATAGGAGGCACACAATTCTCGGTATTTTGTTCATCCTGGTGCTACGAAGATGTATCGTGATTTGAAGCAACATTTTTGGTGGAGGCGAATGAAGAAGGAAATTGTGGAGTATGTGGCTAGGTGTCTTAATTGCCAGCAACTGAAGTATGAGCACCAGAGGCCAGGAGGCCTACTTCAGTAGATGCCCATTCCTGAGTGGAAATAGGAGCGCATATAGACTTCGTGGTTGGGTTGCCTCGGACTTTGTGTAAGGTTGACCCGGTTTGGATCGTTGTGGATAGATTGACCAAATCGGCGCATTTCATTCCAGTAGCTTCTACTTATACTTCTGAGAGGTTGGCCCAAATCTACATTCGGGAGATAGTCCGGTTGCATGGTGTGCCGGTGTCAATTATATCAGATCAAGGTCCTCAGTTCACCTCGCATTTATGGAGAGCATTTCATAGTGAGATGGGTACCCAGATATAACTCCGTACATCATTTCATCCTCAGACTGATGGTCAATTGGAGCGTACAGTTCAGATATTGGAGGACATGCTCAGGGCATGTGTGATTGACTTCGGAGGTCAGTGGGACCAGTTCTTGCCTTTGGCCGAGTTTGCTTTCAATAATAGTTATCAGTCCAACATTGAGATGGCCCCATTTGAGGCTTTGTATGGTCGGCGATGTCGTTCTCCTATCAGGTGTTTTGAGCCTGGAGAGGCTAAGTTATATGGAACCGACCTGGTGAGGGATTCTTTGGAGAAAGTGAAGTTGATTCAAGAGAGGCTCCGCACAGCACAGTCCAGACAGAAGAGTTACGCGGATCAGAGGGTGCGTGATGTATCATTTATGGAGGGAGATAGGGTCCTGTTGAAAGTCTTTCCTATGAAGGGTATTATGAGGTTTGGGAAGAAGGGAAAGCTGAGCCCGAAGTTTATTGGTCCCTTCGAGGTGTTGAGGTGAGTTGGGGAGGTTGCTTATAATCTGGCCTTACCTCCCAGTTTATCAGGAGTTCATCCAGTTTTTCATGTATCCATGCTCCGGAAGTACCACGCCGATTTCTCTCACGTGGTTGATTTCAGCACTATTCAGTTGGATGAGAGGATGGGCTACGAGGAGGAGCCAATTGCTATTATTGATAGACAGGACCTCCAGTTGAGGTCCAAGAGAGTTTCTATCGTAAAGGTCCAGTGGAAGGGCCAACCAGTCGACGAGGCGACCTGGGAGTCCGGGGAAGACATGCCGAGCAGATACCCACACTTATTCAACACTCCAGATATGATTCTAGACCCGTTCGAGGATGAACGTTTGTTTAAGAGTTGGAGAATGTAACGACCTGACCGGTCGTTTGGCGTTATCGGACCCCGTTCCCCTAAATAAAACTTTCGATAACGGCTTATTATAATTTATGACTCGCGGGGACTGGTGGTCCGGGTTTCGGAGGTGTTTAGAGTGCTATAGGAACATTTGGTTCCTTAAGAGGCCTTTAAGGCCAAGTTTGACTTCGGTCAATATTTTTAGTAAACAACCTCGGAATCGAGTTTCGACGATTCCGGTAGATACGTATGATGATGCCGAACCTGGACATATGTTCGGAAGGGTTTCTGATGACCCGGGAGCATTTCGACGCCCAATATTGAATTAAGAGTTTGTTAAGTTTCTATTATGGTTTGGGACGTGTTTTTGCGATATCGAGATCCGAACGGAATTCCGAGATCGAGAATAGTTCCATTATGTCATTTATGACTTGCCTGCAAAATTTGGTGTCATTACGAGTAGAATAGGTCGTTTCGGCGCGTTGTTAGCGAAGTCTAGAAAACTTAAAGTTCCTAAGTTTGGTTCTAGGGGTTTTGAGGTGTGATTTTGTGTTTTAGCGTTGTTTTGGGTGTTCTGAAGGCTCGAGCGAGTCCGTATTATGATTTGGGACTCGTTGGTATATTTGGACGGGGGCTCGGGTGGGCCCAAGTGCCTCCCGGACACCACACGAGGTTAAAACCAGCTGCATTAGCTGCTGGTGCACCTGTTCTGGTGCGACCGCAGGTGCGGTTGCCCAGTCATAGGCACGGGACCGCTCCTACGGTCCCAGCCTCGCAGGTGCGACCCCCAGTGGTTAGGCCAATTCTCGCAGGTGCGGACAAAATGCCGCAGGTGCGGAGCCGCAGGTGCGGAGCCACAGGTGCGGTCTCCACTACGCAGGTGCGGGCCCAGGCTCTCTAGTCTATTTCTGCAGGTACAAGCCTTTACTCACAGGTGCGAGACCGCAGGTGCCGAAATGTCGTTCAGACTGTGTGTTTTTATACACAGGAATTAACTCATTTCCCTTATTTTCTTCTTCTTCCTTGGGGCGATTTCCACAATTTTAGAGGGGCAAACGACTTGGTTATTGAAGGTGAGTAAATTCTACTCTAATATTATCTTCATGCATGGAATACTGGCTTAATTAACTACCTAAATTAGTGGAAATTCAAGAATGGGGTAGTGACCTAGGGCTTTCAATAATTTGAGAATTTACCCGTGAATTAGCTATGAAATCAGGTAGAAATCGTATATTAATGATCCTTAGGCTATGGGTGAGTTTCTCCTTCGAGAATTTTTGGAATCCGAGCATGTGGGCCCGAGGTTAGATTTTAGAATTTCTTCAAGAATGGGAAATTTACTAAATGAGTAGGAGAATTTCCATATTTCGAGCATGAATTAATGAATTTGTATAACATTTGGCTAGTTTCTAGTCCTCGGGTGTAGAGTTTGGAGTTTCAGGTGCGTTCTTGTTCCGGGGAGTAGGTTCGACACGAGGTGAGTCTCCTTTTTAACCTTGTAAGGGGGAATTGTCCCCATAGGTGATTATAAATAATTGCATGTCCTTATTTGCGGGGGCTACACACGCACGAAGTGACGAGAGTCCGTGCGTAGCTACTACTATGTTATGTTGGGTACTTCTAGGACTCACGAGCATGCTTATATGTGCTTTACATGTATTCCTAAACGTATATTGAATTGCTTATTATCCTTGATTTGGCATGAGAATATTAGGAAGTTGTGGTCCATGATATATTTCTTAGGCTCTTTCCATAAATAATAATCTCTGATAATTCCCTAAAAATTGATAATTTTATGTATGTATGCGATACCGCGTCACATGTATGATTCGTGAGCGGAATAGCCCTACTATTATGTCAATCGCGTCGCATGTTTGATTGCGGGGTAATAGATGCATCTATGGTCCGAGCCGTTCGACCCTCGACAGTGCACATTTATTTTTTGCGATGTTTCGGTCTTACGTGTCCGACCTATTATGTGTTGTATGATTCACTGGGAATTCGTTGTAATTATACAAACTGGTTCATGTTAATAAGGGAATTTAGTACATTATGTGTTAGTGAAATTTGACATGCAAAGGTAAATACAACTATACTTGATGATATATCTCCTTGTGATTTCTACGACTGTTATGCCTGCCTAGTTCCTATTAAATCATGTTATCTAGAAATGTTGACCCTAGTAAGTATCACGCCTACCTCTTGTCACTACCTCTTCGAGGTTAGGCGGGATACTCACTAGGTACATATTTGTTTATGTACTCATGCTGCACTTCTGCACTTAATTGTACAGCTTCTGAAGATGGTGCATCTGGTTATCAGACCGGATTTCGATTTTTATCTTAGTTGGACCCGACTTCACGGTGAGCTGCTTCTCCTGGCGATCCTCGGCGGCACCTTGGATTTTTCTTTTTCTTATTTCCCATATATTCCTTAGACAGTAGGATTGTATATTATGTTTTGTATATTCTGTTAGTATGCCCGTAGGACTTGTGACACTAGTTCCTAGCACACACGCAATTGTTAATTTGGTTTACGGGTTTGTATATATACTTTTTGGCTCATTCCCCATCATGACTGTTTTGATTAAAAATTGGCTAATTATCCTTGTCAAATCATGTTTTAAATTTTAAAAACGGAGCATATTTTCAAGTGTTTAAACAAATAAGAAGGAACCTTTAGTAAATTAAGAGTCGGCTTGCCTGATCCCGCTGTTGGGCGCCATCACGACCTCAGTTAGGATTTTGGGTCGTGACACCGAAACTACATACGACCTGATTCCTGTAAGACTAGGGATATGTAGGCAACTCATGAACCAGGGTGCAGCTTGAACCTTTCAAGCTATTTCCACTCGGTCAAAATTGGCCATCATATCTTTACCCGACAACTCTTTCATCCTTCCCGGGTAAAGAGGGGCAGTTGTTAATACCCAATATTTTCTCAAATTATTTTAAAATTTGTATATACCTCCAAAATCACTCTTTATAATAACTGGTATTTTTCCGAAATTTTTCACATTTTTATTAAATCCTTTTCCAATTTATTCAGTATTTTTTATATTCAATAATTATTCATAAATTGTATTATAAAGATTTCAAAATATTTCCCAGTAAATATATTATTTTAATCCTATTAGGATTTAATTATTTCACAAATTAGCCAATTTGGCATTATTTGACCATAATTACAATAACTTTGCAACTATGGCCTAATTGTACATTTTATACTATTTAAATCAATAATTATTTCATTTTTATATATTTTTATATTCATTAATTACCTTAATTTCATTTATATAGCATTAATTTCATTTTATATAATTATTACCTATTTTTTATTAATTATTTATCTATTTTAATGGGTATTTAACTAACAACCATTTTTAATCTTGATTTTAGCCTAAATCTACCAGCCCAATACCCCTTTTTAAAATCAGCCCAATAAACCTAAGCCCAATACTTCACCTGCCCGACCCAACCCTTTGGCTAATCCTGGCCGTTGATTATTTCTTATCAACGGCCCAGATCCCACCTACCATAATTAAACATAGACCTACCCCCTTCGACCTCTTATTTCCTAGTATCTCATTCTCTCTCTATCTTTCTATGGTTCTCTCTGGTTCTCTGTAGAACCTTCCCTTGTCTCTCCACCTCCAATGGAGTTTGTTCGTCTTCTCCGGCTAGTTCCCTCGCCAAAAATTATGGTCTTTCACTATCTCCTGGTTACTGGTTCACCCTACACCGGTCTAATGACACCCTAAGGCCCTCAGGCGAACCTAGAGCAGTTCAACTCCTACCTATTGTCCCTTATGCCATCTTCCGGCCTCCTCCGGCCGTTTGAGTAAGAGCCATGACTTTTTCGGTTAACGCTGGCGACGTCTTTAAGTTTTTTCTTGTTTTTTCAACTCTATAAAACCCTAACCCCTAGTATTTTCACGATTCCTTTAGATCTGTCTTAGATCTGTGTATATCATGAAGCTTTTACATGTTTTCTTCAAAAACCTTCATATTCTCTTATATCTACACTAGATCCGGGTTTATTACGAGTATTATACATTTTTTCTTAAAGGTTTTCCATTTTTAAACAAGTTTTTCACTTAGGGTTTCTAAAACCTTTTCTTCAAACGATTTCTCAAAGTTTAAGTGATTTTTCTCATATGCTTAAATGTTTTATCACTTTTAATCATGATTTATTTAGTTTATCACTGTGTTCTAAATGCTGAGCATGTATTTTCTTTCGATTTGTATGTGTGTCAGTTTCCCATGAGTAATCCCTATTTCTTTGTGATTATTGCTTCACTATGCTATTGGGTCTTTGATTCTGCTGCTTCTTGTGTGTTCACCCTGCTTGAATCATTACTGTCTTGAATCCCTGAATGATTATGAGTAGTACTGCACTGATTTTTCATACGATATCCTCTGCTGATTCTGAATGTTTCCTTAGATACATGAGGCCTTCCCTTAATTAGTACCAATTTCGAATCTCTGATTTCTTATGAGATGTTCTTATTGATTTCCAATTTTGTTTTCTTACCTTGTTACATAATTGATTAACTGTTAATTGATTACTATTTCCTTGAGTGCTATCTTCTAAACCTAGGCTCAATTGTATGCTTGAATTAGGGGTGAGACTGTTTTCTTACATGTTACAAGCATAAGAAATTTCCTTAATTATTATTTTACCTACTAGCCGTTTGAGTTTAACCCCTTCAATTAAGGGATACCTAATTACCTATCATACTTACACTCTTCTTATATTCCTCTAAGCTATATATGGTTCTTTCCTTATTTAATACTGACCGTGTGAATTACTCCCTTGATTATATGGATACTTGTACTAATTGGGTACTGATTGATATTCAGTGCCACAATCACTGGTTAATTCTGGTTCTTTCCTTATTTTTCATCAAGTTTTCAAAACTATATATACTCTATTCATACAAAAAACACAGACAGACAAACTAATCTATTCAAAAAATCTCTCTAACAATTTAAAAGACTTCCCGGTCTCTCTTCTGTGCTAATTACTACTACTCTAGGTTAGCCGGCTGCAAGCCAAGGCTAACTATTGTGCATTCTCCTACTTTCCTGTCTTTGTTACTGCTTTCTTCACTTCACTGGTATGTTCTAATTTATATTCCAGTCCTCAAACCAACATGTTTCCATTACTGTTGTGATTCAACATGCTTCCAACTTGCTTACTTATTCTTCAACATGTATCTAGGATCCCGAACTCCCCTTTGCATGTTCAAATTAGGCTTTATTTGTTTATGACCAGCATGTTTCCGTACACTTAGCACCTACTTCTTACATGCCTATGACTGGTACATTAGTTTAACCATGGCCTTGGGGTTAATCTTACTGTTGGTCCAAATCGCATACGCAAGTATACATGGTCGTAGCAAGTAATATAATGTTAAATCGAATGTCGAACCCACAGGGACTGGCGTAAACTACTTATTGAATCACTCTAATTGCTATTTAATCGAGCCAAAACAAAATCCAGGAATATAACTAATTTATTCTACGAATTTATGAACTAATTATCAAAAATTGGGAATATTGTTGTGTACTCAATAGAGACAAATGTTCCAGAGTTATGATTAATTTACCATTCGTATTGCATTCTAATTAACTCTCTCTTTCATATAATTCACTCATGGTTGCTAATTAATCGATAATTTCTCTCGTAGCCTTCTCCCGAAGTACTACTCGCCTATTCTCAATAGATTAACGCCTATATTCCTATGAAATTAATCTATTAGAACGCACTAAGATTACGATGTTTAATTAAGCACGGTGAATAGGTATATTCCTATCCTAACCACAAATCCGCTCCCCTGAAGGGTTAAGATCGCGCTCTCTTCAATTCTTCTCTAATCTATATACGGCTTTCCCAAGCATAACATAGATAGTATATAGAACCTAATTGTTGGCCAAACAATTAAGCAATTAAATGCAGAATTGAAGAAACAACCATATATTGAGCGAATTATAATCAAGGTTAAGTTAATATCGAATAACAATATTCATGGCTAAACCACAACCCCAGAAAAATGGGTGTTTATCCACTCATACTAGAACTAAACAATTGCATAAGTTTTGCGTAAATGGAAAATACTAGATTAAGATGAAGAAAACTAATAATCCTTTGCTTCCTCATTGATCTTGTGTGTATATTCTCTCCAAATATGGCATCCCCCCTTTCAAAGTTGTGTTTTTGGGTCTATTTATATGTTTGGGATAAACCCTAAACGTGTAGGAGACTTCTATTCCAACTGGGAAACACTTAAAACCTTCAAAACTCAGAATTTACCGGACCAGGGATCTCAAGCGTTAAGCCCCAAACGCCTAGATAAAGCCTGGATAGGCCAGGCGTTTGGGCTCTAACACCCCAGTAACGCCTGGGGAGGGCTGACGTTTGGGCTTAAACACCCCAGTAACGCTTGGGTATGGCTGGCTTTTGGGGTAAAACACCCGGCTATGGCTGGCTTTTGGGGTAAAATGCCCGGCTATGGCCCGGGTCACTCCTTTTCGACTATTGAGGGTATTTTTGACGTTTATGCACCCATTTCGCTCGGCTTCCATCTCAAATTCACCTACACATAAAATAGACTCCATTATGCACATATATCATGTATTTTTATCACAAAAGCACATAAAATGTAAGGTATATGATGCTTAAAACTATGGATTCTAGCCATGCATCAACACCCCACACTTAGACTCTTGCTCGTCCTCGAGCAATATCCTTCAACACGTACACATTTCATTAACAAGGAGTATTTTACTTTTCAATCACACACATTACCCCTTAATTATAATCGATACCGGCAATCAAGTATGAACATACAAAATTTCACATTCTTTCCCTTCTTTAAACATGCCCAAGTATAACAATTTAATCAATAATACCAATAACCTAATTGCAACCACCCAACCTAAAGAGTCAACTTGCAATCACTAAGCCCTCTAAATTCACGCACCTACTCAACAAGAAAGTTTACAGCATTACCATTCATTCATAAGATCATGTACCCTCACCAACAACAAAAAAGTGCATATAACTAGTCCACACATTCAAATATGCTTTTGAATATTATTTAAGGACATCACACAACTGAACAAATTCACTCACTCTCACAAAGAATTCATATGCATCCCCTGGTCATACCATAAGCTTGCCCTTAGTGTAGATCTCCACTAATTCAAGTTATCCAAGTCTAGGATCAATTAAGATTTTTAAGGTTGTAATGTAGGCTAAGGGACGGGTAGGATATATTTAGGAATAGTGACTAACCCTCCTAAGCACTTTAATACACTACCTTAACAAATCAACACATATTCTTCTCAACCCATTCCTTTGCCACAATTCGTATTGAACATAGGCCTTTTTCATTTAAGCACTTCTATATTTTCACTAACACAAATTAATAAAAATTTGGAGGTGTGTATCTTTTTGTACATACTTTTACTATCATTTTTTTTTCTTTCTTTCCTACACACACTCCATAATTTTGTGCACTAACAGGTCTTTCCATGACTCCACTCAAAAATTATTCCTCAATATCCCACCTTACTTCTTTTAGCGACTAAGTGCCTTAGGAGGAAAAGGTGCAAAAATCTCAATTTAAGAACAAAATAGGGGTACGGCTTGTAATGTGGGTACCAAAGAAAAGGTCTAAAGGCTCAAAGGGGCTAACAATGGAAAATTTATTTCTTATGTGTCAAGCACATCCATGATCAAGAAAGAAAACGCCTACGTCATCTCCTAGACTAGCATAACCTACAATTTCGCTTAGATTAACACACGGGGCAAGTTCTAGACTACACAGGATAGCATAGAAAATCACTAAACCTCACTCACACATTGCACATGACTCAATCACAACGGTTTTATTCAACTCTCAAGTCAAGCAAGCACACAAAATTGAGAGAATTAAGCAATATTACACTATGTAGCATACAAGTCAAACAACTGAGCTAAGGCATCACAAAATAGGTTATTTATTTTTACTCAGGCATCACATGTCAACCCAAATATAAGGGAAAGCAGAATGTATGTCATAACCTAATATTCCGGCATCAACCATGTCAATGGGTATCTCTAAGTTACTCAGTTTCTTCCTAACTACTCTAAAAACAAAAATAAACACCCGGTTCAAGTTACATCCTTGGAAAAGAACCGTGGCCCAAAGAAAAATCAAGGTGGAATTTCTACACTACCTAAAAAAAATTTTTTTTTTTTGTATTTTCTTTAGACTCACTTCCCTCAAGAGAACTGTCTAAGAGGTCCATCGTCGGGAAAAGTCCACATTTTTATATATAAAAACAAAAAAAACTACAAGACTTAACAAAAAGATCATTTACTTATCATGAATACAACTACAACATGACACCACATATGGTACAACATTTCCACAATACGATGGTACAATATTTCCACAATACGTATGTATACACACCCCACACTTAATTCATGCACTGTCCTCAGTGAATCATAAAGAGACAAAGCAAGTAATAGAATCAAGGTACAAGAACTCCCTGACCATTCAGCGTCCTCATCATCTGACGCTCTCCATTCCTCTTCATGCTCATCTTCTTCATCATCTTCCTCACCTGAGCGCATCGGCTCTGCATCAGAATCATCAGGTGTGTTTATATCCTCATCATCTGGGAGCATGTATCCCTCACCTGCTTCAATCATCTGCTGAGCATGAGGATTGAGTGGGTATCTCTGATCCAACTCATCTCTCTCAGCAACTGACGCTGGCCGACCTCCTATTCTCAACTTCAAAACCATCATCCCATAAAGATGGGCCATGAAGCCATCATCCCGCACATTGCGCTCTGCAGTGGTCAGTGAAGAATCTTCGTTCGGTCTTAAGCCAGTGACATCAATCTCTCGTGCAAGTTGATCAATGGTATGTTCAAATCTGGGATCAACCGCTACATTCTCATTTAGCAGGAACTGAGTTAGGAAATTTGGGAATGGTGTTCGATCGATTCTATTGCTGGACCGCACCAACCCGATTTGATAGCGCATCAGATGGCGCACATTCACTCTCTGCCCCGTCATAAGGAAATAGAGAACACAAATCCTCTCTCAGCTGATTAAGGTGTCATGATTACATGGTAGTATCTGTGCATTAATCACTTTAAGCCACACCTGGGTTTCAGCCTTCATTTTTTTCTTGGGAAACCTTTTATGGAGATTTGTGGCTCTATCCCGAATCCACGTAGGTCTGGACTCAACCCCACACAGTGTGTGCCTTGCCTCTCTATAGTTGGGATGGTGGATGAATTGCTCTAGAGGCTCCACCGGAACATTTGGTGCACCTAGAAAATCGCATATGGCCTTGGCCGAAAAATCTACCAAGTGCCCCGAATTGGCACCAATCCCTCCTTGTCCTTAGGGTTGAACCCTGCATATAATTCCCGGACTAGGTTCAAGTTGATGTGACCATTGTGTCTGAACATATATCCTAAACCCAGCTCATGGATGCTCCTCCAAATCGTTGGGAATTTTGTTCTCAGACTCCCTTCTGTAATGGCCCCCTCAGGGTGAACGTGCTTTGGCTTGCAGCGTGCATACCATTTTCTTGATTGTACTGGTATGCTGTTGATACCATATTCTTGTTGACCAACGGGCTGTTGTCTCATAGAAGCAACAACAGCTACTGCTTCCTCACCAGTCATACTAGAAGTAGCATCTCCCCCTTTTCTTTTCTTCTGAGGTGGTGGGGGTTTTGCTTTGCTTTTTGCTGGGGCCGAAGACGTGGCCTTTCCTTTGCCTGTGGCTCTTCTGGGTAGCATCCTTTTCTTTTTCCTGCACAAATGATCAGTAGTTAGTGGGTGTCACAATGTGTGTACTATGAGCTTTTCCAACTTGCCAAGGTTACTCAGACTTTACCTTTGCGCGTTTATGAGAAATTTTGACACATACAGCTTCTCGTGAGCCTCTTCACACTTAAAATTTCATGGAGTTCATGATGCATGACACTAGTGGTTTGTTTCCGGGAGACTCGGGCTCCATCTGGGATATGTATTTCCATTGAGGAATTACATCAAGCACTTGTCTAGCACAATTGCCATGAGAGCTCTTATGGAATTGAGGGACTACCTCATGTACCCAAAGCTGGTTGGGGTTCCATAATACCACTTAGCTTGACAATTTCAGCCCATTCCTAAAGGGTTCGGGGGTTGGGAATCACAATATGATACAATATGACCATGAATAGCATAAACCCATAAAGAATCACCATGAATCGAGGCTACACCTTTCATAATTTTAATACCCACTTCGAAGTAACAAGGGGTAGGGATAGAATCATATCTCAACGCCTGATGTGTGTTTGTCGGATGAAATTGACCACAAAATCGAAATTGTGCAAATTTGGGGGAAGATGTGTGTGTTGTGGACTTGCGCTAGTGAACTAGGTGTTTGGGTGAAGATGTGTGTTGTTGATGCGTGTGCAGTGAACTTTATGTGTATTTTTCGGATGAAGTGGTGTTCTTGGGAGAGCTGGGGGTGAATAAAATAAGAAGAGGGCATACCTGGCGTTTAATGTGCGTTTTGGTCTTAAATCCCGGGCACCCTGGTGTTAGCCAGGCGTTAGGGATCTATTGCCCGGTCCCCCCGGCATTAGCCAGGCGTTAGGGACTTATCGCCCGGTCCACCCTGGCTTTAGCTAGGAATTAGGGGCTTATCGCCCGGCCCACCCTGGCTTTAGCCAGGCCTTCCGTCATGCTAGCACACTGCTCCTTAACCCCCGAATGCATTCCCAAGCTCGTTAGCACCTATAATTACAAGAATTACTTTTAGCTATGCTAATATTTAACTAAGCATTGGGTTTCCTCCCAATAAACGCCTTAGTATGTCGTGGCACGACGATTACAACAAGTCAGTAGGTTTCCTCTTATGAAGCGCCTGATTTAATGTCGCGACACGACGCAGAATCTCGCTTCACTCACCGGCGAGCACAACTTTGGTCTTCTCACGATTTATGGTACCACCCCAATAGTGTTTGACTCTATGTCCATTCACTAAAAATTTTCTTTCAGCATGTATAGCTTGCAACTCAAGTGCACCATATGGGGTGACTCTCACTATCTCAAATGGGCCTGACCATCTCGATTTCAGCTTCCCAGGAAACAGTCTAAGCCTAGAATTGAACAACAATACCTGTTGGCCAGGCTCAAAATGACGCGGATTTATATGTTTGTCATGCCATCTCTTGGTCTTTTCTTTGTAAAGTTTGGCATTTTCGTATGAGTTCAACCTGAACTCATCTAATTCATCCAACTGCAGAAATCTTCTCTCACCCGTGGCTTCTAGGTTCATGTTTAGCTTCTTGATGGCCCAATACGCCTTGTGTTCAAGCTCTACAGGCAAGTGGCATGCCTTCCCATAGACCACCTTGTACGGCGATGCCCCAATTGGTGTTTTGTACGCTGTTCTGTATGCCCATAATGCATCGTCTAACTTAGTAGCCCAATCCTTCCTGTTCACACTCACCATTTTCTCCAGTATTTGCTTGATTTCTCTATTGGATACCTCTGCTTGGCCACTGGTTTGAGGGTGATATGCTGTTGCAACTCGATGACAGACCCCATATTTAGCTAAAAGGTTATTCAACAACCGATTGCAAAAATGGGTTCCTTCATCACTAATCAAGGCCCATGTAGTGCCAAATCTGGAGAATATATTCTTCTTCACAAACGCAGCGACAACCATGGCGTCATTCGTCGGCAATGCAATTGCCTCTACCCATTTCGACACGTAGTCAACTGCCAGCAAAATGTATTTATGTCCCCTGGATGATGGGAATGGACCCATAAAATCTATCCCCCACACATCAAAAATCTCTACCTCCAAGATATTATTCAAAGGAATCTCCTGCTTCCTTCTTATCGTTCTTGTTCTCTGGCATTGGTCACACTTTTTAACAAATGCGTGGGCATCTTTGAATAGTGTTCACCAAAAGAACCCAAATTGTAGCAATTTCGCTGCCGTTCGACCACCACCATGATGGCCTCCATATGGTGATGCATAACAATCGTACAACACCTGTTCTACTTCTACATCAGGAATGTATTTCCTCATTAACTGATCACCACATTC
Organism: Nicotiana paniculata; assembly: GCA_005239505.1. Lineage (NCBI taxonomy): Eukaryota > Viridiplantae > Streptophyta > Magnoliopsida > Solanales > Solanaceae > Nicotiana > Nicotiana paniculata. Next base: position 7,662 of record MDKI01248294.1, on the reverse strand, counting down.
TTTGTACAGGTAGGGCTCATCCCAGTAGTAAAATTTCACATTGCGTAAAACCTCTTCCTTGCTTCAGATTCTATTTCCGGAGGAAGTACCCCACTCACCAAATAATTCACATAATCGGCATATCACGGAGGAGGGTCTTAGGTTATAGAAAAAAGTTGCTCATCTGGAAAGACTTCTTTAATATGTCCACCCTCCTCAACATGATCATGATTTTCCAGACTTGACAGATGGTCAGCTACTTTGTTATTAGTGCCCTTTCGGTCTCTTATCTCCACATCAAATTCCTGCAACAATAAAACCCAGCGCATCAAACTAGCTTTAGATTCTTTCTTTGTAAATAAGTACCTGATTGCTGCGTGATCTGTGTGGACAATAACTTTCGTGCCCACCAAGTATGCTCGGAATTTTTCAAAGGCCCATACCACATCTAACAACTCCTTTTCAGTGGTGGTGTAATTCTGTTGTGCATCATCGAGGGTCTTGTTGGCATAGTAGATGGAATAAAGCACCTTGTCTTTCCTTTGGCATAGCACTTCCCCAATTGCATGGTCACTTGCATCACATATAAGTTCAAATGGTATTGACCAATCAGGTGCAACAATTATGGGGGCAGCTACCAATTTCATCTTGAGCTCCTCAAATGCTTTCAGGCAGGGTGCATCAAAGATGAACTTGACATCTTTTTCCAGAAACCTGCACGACGGAGTAGCAATTTTAGAAAAATATTTAATAAAGCGTCTATAAAATCCTGCATGTCCCAGGAAACTCCGGATTCCCTTCACTGAAATTGGTGGAGTTAGTTTTTCAACTGCCTCCACTTTTGCCTTATCCACTTCGATGCCGCTTTTAGATACTATATGACCCAAAACGATACCTTCCTGCACCATAAAGTGACACTTCTCCTAATTTAAAACCATATTTGTTTCTTCACAACGGGCCAACACCATGCTCAGATTTTTCAAACAATCATCATAGGATGACCCAAAGACTGAGAAGTCATCCATGAACACCTCTACGAATTTTTCCACCATGTCAGTGAAAATAGCCATCATGCATCTCTAGAAGGTGGCTGGTGCATTACAAAGACCAAATGGCATTCGCTTGAAGGCGAATGTGCCATAAGGGCAAGTGAATGTGGTCTTCTCCTAATCTTCTTGGCATATGACAATTTGATTGTAACTTGAATACCCATCCAGAAAGCAATAATATTCATGCCCTACTAATCTGTCCAGCATTTGATCAATGAATGGGAGTGGGAAGTGATCCTTGCGAGTTTCTTTGTTGAGCCTTCGATAATCAATGCAAACTCTCCAACCCGTAACAGTGCGGGTGGGAATCAGCTCATTCTTTTCATTCTCATTCACGGTTATCCCTCCCTTTTTGGGCACACATTGAACCGGGCTCACCCAATTGCTGTCAAAAATAGGAAAAATGATACCTGCATCTAGCAATTTTATTACTTCTTTATTCACCACTTCTTTCATGATGGGATTTAGCTTTCTTTGCTGCTCAACACTCGGGCGATGTCCATCTTCCAAAAAGATTTTATGCATGCAAAATGATGGGCTGATTCCTTTAATATCTGCAATGGTCCACCCAATTGCCTTTTTGTGCTCACGAAGTACCCTAAGCAATTTCTGTTCTTTTGTATTGGTCAGGCTGGATGAGATGATCACGGGCAATGTCCCAGAGTTCCCCAAATAAGCATAGCGTAAATGTGCTGGAAAAGGTTTGAGTTCCAATCTTGGAGCCTCTTCAATAGATGGCTTAGAAGAGGTTAGAGTAACAGGCTTGTTCAACTCTTCAAATTTTCCTAGCCCGTGGAGGTAACTGCAAGATACTTCAAAAGCCTTCTCAATGTCTCCCCTTGTCCCCAACTAACACTTGCTCAAGAGGGTCAACATGACTCTTGTATGGAGCCATTGACTCCGATTTGCTTTCCACTACAGTAATCATGGATAGCTCTTCATAGTGGACATGCAACTTGAGTGCCTTATAAACATTAACCACCTCCACTTGATCACCAACTCGCATTGTCATCTTCCCTTCACACACATCGATGATAGCTCGGCCCGTAGCTAGAAATGGACGCCCCAAAATAAACGGGACTTCCTGATCAGGCTCATAGTCCAAGATAATGAAATCAGCTGGAAATATGAAGGAACCCACATGCACCAGCACATCTTCAATTACTCCCTCAGGATGAGCAAGGGAGCGATCAACCAATTGTAAAATCACTGTTGTTGGGCGTGGTTCGCCCGACCCCAATTGCTTGAACACAGATAGCGGAATCAAATTAATACTTTCCCCAAGATCGCACAAAGCTCGCCCGACTGCATGCTTACCAATTGATATTTGGATAGTAAAACTACCCGGATCTTTTAATTTCTGAGGTAGTTTTCTTTGAATTCTTGAGCTAACTTCCTCCGTGAGTTCCACGATTTTGAACTCAGTCAACCTCCATTTATTTGCCACAATGTCCTTGATGTATTTTGCATATTTGGGCACCTCCTGCAAAATGTCTACCAGTGGAATATTTATTTGTACCTGCTTCAAGAGGTCAAGAAATTTTTTGTATGCGGAATTATCTTTCACCTTTTGCAACCTTTGAGGGAATGAAGGGGGCGGCCTCACAACACTTGGTGGGGGTTGCTCAACCACCGCCTCCTTTGCTGGCGGGTTGTCTGGTGTTGATTTAATAGTGATTGATTCCTCATCAAAAGTTACCTGCTTCCTCTTCTTGGACAGAAATTCTTCCAATTCCTTCCCATTTCTCAATGATATAGCATTAACAGATGCTTTAGGATTAGCTTCAGTGTAACTTTGAAGTGCCCCCGTTGGTCGGGTATTTTGAGAACTGGCGAGTTGCCCCACTTGACGTTCTAAGTTTCTCATTGCTACAATCTGGGCTTGGTGATCGCCATTATTTTCTGATTGAAATCAAGTTGGTCATTCATCATTCTCTTCATAATATCCTCAAGGCTTGCTGATGGTTCAACCTGAGGTGGTTTGTGCTGCTGTTGAGGTGCTAGATGCCTGTAGTTATGCTGAGTGCTCTGATTTCCACCCCAAGAGAACTTTGGGTGGTTTCTCCAGTTGGGGTTATAAGTTTTTCCATATTTTTTTTCTTGTCCCCTATTCGCGTTACCCACAAAGCAGACAGACTCTGGATTCACTGGGCACAAATCACTCGAATGACCCTTTCCACAAACTTCACAAAATACCTGAATCTGTTGCACTGGTTGAGCCTGTTGCACTGGTTGAGATTGTTGCTTGTTAATGATCAGGTTCATCTGATTGACTTGGTTAGTTAATGTGGAAATCTGGGCTGATAGTGCTGAAATCATATCTAGTTCAAGAACCCCTGGTGACTTTTGAGCCACATTTCTCCCCATCTCACCTTTCCAGTCTGGATTGCTTTTGGAGAATTTATTCAGTAATGCAAATATTTCATCATAATTATTCTCCAACACCTGACCTCCGGCTGCTGCATCTACCACAATATTTGTTTGCGGATGGATCCCCTCAATGAAAGTGTGAACTAACACCTCGTTTGTCTGATTGTGATGAGGACAATCTCTGAGTAGCCCTTTGAAACTTTACCATGCTGAATATAACGATTCACCTATTTTCTGTCTAAATGAGACTATATCACTCCGGATCTTTGCGGTCTTTCCTGAAGGGAAGAACCTTACCAGAAATTTTCTCGCCAGATCATTCCATTTTGTGATGGAATTAGATGGTTCTGCCTTCAGCCATCGCTTTGCTTCGCCCAATATTGAGAATGGGAAAAGCGTGAGCCTCACATAATCTGGACTGACCCCGTTAGTGATATAAGTATCACTAATCTCCAAGAAGTTCAAAATGTGCTGCTGTGGATCCTCGTGTGGAGGACCCAAACACTGCCCGTTTGCATGAAGTAGTTGGATCATGCTCTGTTTCAGCTCAAAGTGCCCAGTGATTCTGGGCTTCACGATGCTGGAGGTGACATTAGAAATACTTGGCATTGACACCTCCTGAACAACCATGTGTTTTTCCTCTTCCATGTTCACAGGAAATCAGATGAGGTCCTGAAGATTGTCGGTATCTCTTTCTTCTCTCAATCTCCTGTGAAATGATCTATCAGGTTCGGGGTCAAAGACGTAAAGTCTACCCTGGCTTCTGACCCTACGCATTCACTCAAAGCTCCAGAGATTAGAGCAAAAATCACGTGACGTTAGACTCAGTGAAATAAACAATTAAAGCAAGTAACTAAAAAGTAGTCTACATTCAAGTCCCCGGCAATGGCGCCACAAACTTGTTGGTCCAAATCTCACACGCAAGTATACGTGGTCGTAGCAAGTAATATAATGTTAAATCGAATGTCGAACCCATAGGCACTTGCGTAAACTACTTATTGAATCACTCTAATTGCTATTTAATCAAGCCAAAACAAAATCCTGGAATATAACTAATTTATTCTACGAATTTATGAACTAATTATCAAGTAACGAGAATATTATTGTGTACTCAATAGAGACAAATATTCCAGGGTTGTGATCAATTCACCATTTGTATTGCATTCTAATTAACTCTCCCTTTCATATAATTTACTCATGGTTGCTAATTAATCGATAATTGCTCTCGTAGCCTTCTCCCGAAGTACTAATCGCCTATTCTCAATAGATTAACGCCTATATTCCTATGAAATTAATCTATTAGAACGCACTAAGATTACGATGTTTAATTAACCACGGTGACTAGGTGTATTCCTATACTAACCACAAATCCGCTCCCCTGAAGGGTTAAGATTGCGCTCTCTTCAATTATTCTCTAATCTATATACGGCTTCCCCAAGCATAACATAGATAGTATATAGAACCTAATTGCTGGCCAAACAATTAAGCAATTAAACGCAGAATTGAAGAAACAACCATATATTGAGCGAATTATAATCAAGGTTAAGTTAATATCGAATAACAATATTCATGGCTAAACCACAACATCAGAACAATGGGTGTTTAGCCACTAATACTAGAATTAAACAATTGCATACGTTTTGCATAAACGGAATATACTAGATTAAGATGAATAAAACTGATAATCCTTTGCTTCCTCAATGATCTTGAGTGTATATTCTCTCCAAAGATAACATCCCCCCCCCCTTCAAAGTTGTGTTTTTGGGTCTATTTATATGTTTGGGATAAACCCTAAATGTGTAGGATACTTCTATTCCAACCGGTAAACACTTAAAACCTTCAAAACTCGGAATTTACCGGACCACGGACCCAGGCGTTAAGCCCCAAACACCCACCTAAAGCCTGGATAGGCCAGGCGTTTGGGCTCTAACGCCCCAGTAACTCCTGGGAAGGGCTGGCATTTGGGATGAAACGCCCCAGTAATGCCTGGGTATGGCTGGCTTTTGGGGTTAAACGTCCGGCTATGGCCCGGGTCATCCTTTTCGACTCTTGAGCGTATTTTTGACGTTTATGCACCTATTTAGCTCGGCTTCCATCTCAAATTCACCTACACATAAAATAGACTCCATTATGCACATATAACATGTATTTTTATCACAAAAGCACATAAAATGTAAGGTATATGATGCTTAAAACTATGGATTCTAGCCACGCATCACTTACCTAGCCATGTACCCCCTAATCCTCTAGACCCTTAGGAGTTCCTGATTGTATGTCTGTGTGCGTATCTGCCTGCTGTATGTATGCCCTTACATACTCTGTATTTGTCCCTAATCCCATTTCCCATGTTTGTGATTGTTGGACTATCCTTGGTCCTTGTGTGATGTTAAGCTCCCATTTCCCTCTTCAAAACTGTTTTCTTACTTACCCTTTCTCAAAACTGTTCCTTACTTAAATCCTTTTAAATAAAAAGCACTCTCACATACACTCTTAGAAGTCTATGTTCAGCCCCTTTCGTGTGAGCACCGCTTTGGGAGCCCTTTGAGTACCCTCTAAACTCTGACACACAAGGCTGGAACTTCCACACTGCACATGTTTAATTCTTTGGCTATGTCTGGGTGTGAGCACTGCCCAGGAGCCCTTGAGGTCCTTAGGGAACTCTAACACATCCGGATTATGAAAATTCTATGTAATACCATAAGGCAGTGAGGTTTGGAAGATATGGGACTAATTGAAGGGTCCCTATAGAAGTAACTTCTTATTTTCCTTTGGTTGTGTAATTCATAATTCCCTGGCCTGTAATAATTTGTAACAACTCAGGGGATGGATAATGAAAAGGCAGGGGTAGCTACGCATGCATTAGCTATTAAAGGGACAGAAATCATGCTATTAGACTTTATTTCCTATTTGTGCAATAGATATCATGTTTAGGCCCATATGTTCAAATTCATGCATTAGAAACCATGCTACTTGATTTTATTTCCTATCTGCGCAATAGAGATCATGTTTAGGCCCATATGTTCAAATTCACGCATTAGAAATCATGTTTATTAGGTCTCAGGCCCACTGTTTCAGCATGTTCACTTTTACTTAGAAAAATCCTGCTAATAAATGGTATTCTCTATTGTCATGTTCCACACTACCATGTACGCTTAGAAATCTTGTCCTAGGCTAAACAACATTAAAATAGGTTATCACTCTAGCATCTTCTGAAATCATGATTAGTACTCTAACTACTGAGCATTTAGAATTCATGCTTAGGAATTCTACATACGCATCATTCTGCATCTCTATCTGTGCATTAGATATCATGTTATAGGGCCCTAATCGCAACTACATTTACTCTAATTACTAATGTATAAAAAGTATAACTACCCCACTCAATTTTCTCTAAAAATAATTGGCATTGCTTCTGTGTTCTGAATAACCTAGAATAACATGTTTAGGTAACAATTTTCAACAGTTCCTTTAATAAGTCTGTTAATATATACTGTCCCCCGCCTAGGCAAGCCTTAGGTGACTAAATTTTCAAATAATTAGAAATCTATCTCTCTTGTGTGTGCTGCTTAACACTAATAAGCACTTTTAAATCAGTAGGCAAACTGATTAAGAGCATGTTTTTCTTGAGTTATAAAACAAGTCTGCCTATCTGTTTATCCTCTGAATTCACCTAGATACCATGTCTTAGGATCTTAATTAATAACACTGCCCTTATATGTGTTTGAGTCGTGCTAGTTATATGCATTATCTGCAGAGGAAAATCTGAGCCTCTTATATGCTCCTATGTGTTTCCCATTGACTGCAGTCCTACATGTTCTTTGCTTGTCGCCTTAGAATTTTACCTCTTTAAACCTGAGGGTCTGCCTAGTACCTACCTTTTAGGATAGTAGTCCTAACCTCTTCCAGGACTGATAGAATGTGATGGGTAATAGCACGCAATAGAATCCATGACCAACACACTCTTTAATTACCTTCACGGAGTGGGATGGGTAGAATATGGATATGATGACCGGTGCGCTAATACCATATGTAGCCCCTCTTCGAGGAGTGATTATCGGGTATTGCATTGATGTGATCCATATTATTATAAACCTAGGACACTTGTATTCGTAATTACCCCTACTTTTTTTCTAAACACCTGTATGCTTAAGACTTAAATTCCCTCTTATTTGAGCCTTTACTTGTTATTTGCTATTTGTAGAAATTCACGAAACCATTTAGCCGGGAACCACACTTGTGGATCCTGAGGGGTGCCTAACACCTT
>ML302662.1:0-29682 GCA_005239505.1 Nicotiana paniculata | reverse complement strand
TAGCACCATCTTCTGCTCCGACTAGGAGTCGGAGGGGTGGTAGACTTAGAAGTCTAGGATCCAGTCCTTCAAGGGGATCCTCTTCTTCTTAGATAGTTCCTCCTTCTTCCACTAGATCTCCAATTTCTCCGAGATTTAGGGTTTCTCGGTCTTTGTCTAGAGGTAGAGGCGAACGCCTTCGTGAACCTGGAGTCGATGAAATTGTCCCTGCTGAGTTTGTTTTTGCTAGGGATAGTCAAGTTCTTGTAGATCAATCTTCTTCTCTTGATAGTGTCGAAAGATATCCAACCCTGATAACTGAGGGTCAAATTTCCCTTGTTCATAGGGAGTGCTTTTGGAAGTCTGACTTTCCTGTCTATATTCCGAATAGTAATCAAATAATAACGTCTTACAAGACGAGATATTCTTTTGTTTATACGTATTCTTTCACTTTAGGGTTTAGACCATAATTGAGTTTTTCTATTTTTTTAATATTTGCTTAGGACAAGTTGTCCCGCTTGTGTGGCGAGTTGTCGCATGTCTTAGGAGTTTGTCTTCTTTAGCCTCGGTTCCTTTTACCTTCAACCATCTTATTCAACTCTACTCTCCTACCTTATTTCGTGAAAGGGGTTTTACTCTGACTGCTAGAAGCAAAAGAGTGTTGGTAACCCCTGGAGGCGATAAGGATAGGGGATGGTACCTTCGGTATGTTGTTGTACCCAATGTTGGTTTAGTGGGTGAAGAAAATTTTCCCTTCCTTGAGAAGTGGAATCGCGCACGTGAGTATGCTTTAGCTCACATTTACTTTTTCTTGTTTTAACTTGAGATGTTTTATTAACACCGTATCTGTTTTTTCTTCTCTCAGCAATCATGAATATTGTTGAGAATGTCTCCGGTATTCGTGATTGGGTAGAAAAATTGTTATATGTTGCTCCTTCAGAAGAGAGATCTTGGAAGTACCTCGCTGGGAGGTACGGTTGGCAAGTAAAGACCCACGGTAAGTGAAGCTCTTGTTCTTTCTTCTTTCCTTACTCGAGTCTCTCTTTTTTTTCTGTCGTTTAACTTTTTTTCCCCTTTTTGATAGGGTTATCTGCTCGTGGGGTGTCTTCTTCATCTATCCCGAAGATGTCCTTGGCTCAAGCCCAGGAAATTATTGTTGGTTGATCTTCCTAGAGGAAGATCAGTGAGTCTCGTTTTGTAGAAGAAAAAGAAGAAGAAGAAGAAGAAGAAGAAGAAGAAGAAGAAGAGGGTGTTNAACCTTGCCTTCCGTGTCTGTGATTGAGCCCCCTGTCCTTGATGATGTTTCACATTCCCCTATTCATGAGGGTGTTGATCTTGCTCCTGACGACGTCCCTCTAGCTGTTGTCTTTCCTGCTTCTTTGAGAGAAGTTGTTTTGTCTGTTCCTTTGGCTATTTCAACTTCTGTTGTGCCTACTGCTTTGCCCGTGGCTTCTCCAGCTTTTCAACTCTTTGTGCCTGCTGCTTTGCCCGTGGCTTCTCCAGCTCCTTAACCTTCCGTGCTTGTTGTTGTTCCATCTCTGCCTGCTTCCATGCCTTCCGTTAGGGAAGTAGGGTCTTCCAGCAGAGATATGCGGCAGGTGGTAATAGAGGTTCCAGCTGAGGGAAACCTTTTCAAGAAGACGGGTGATCCCGAAGTGTGGCTCAAGCCTTTGATAGGTCCCTCTGAGAAAGCAAAGCTAGCCAGCCACGGTGCTCTTACATGGGCCAATGAGGTCGTGCATACTTCTTTGAAGGTATGATGCAAGTTATCCTCTTTCACTCTCGTATATGAAATTTACCATATCTGACTGGTTTATTTCTTGTAGATTAACCTTATAGGCATGGGGCTTATGAAGAGGATTTAAAACACGAACCAAGAGACAAGAGAGTTGCAGGCCGATGTTGATAATTGGAGAGCACATTATGATAGCTTAAGGATTGACATGGATGCTTTAGAAGAGGAAAGGAGTACCTTGAAGCGGCAGATGAGACTCATGGCAGCAGAACTAGCAGTAAAGAGGGCTTCTTGCAGTCAAGCTGATAAAGATAAGAGTGTTCTGGAGTCTTTATTCGCGGAGCAGCCGTCCCGTGCCTCATAGGATATTAGAGACTTGAAGAACTTGTTGGGGCAGAAGGAGGGATACTCAGGCGAGCTCGTGAAATCACTCATTCGTACTCAAGAAGATCTTCGTAGGGCTTTAGAAAAAGCTCAAACTTTAGAGGAGTCGATTGTTTCATTAAGGGTTGCCCATGAAGCTGCGGAGGCGGAGAAGGACGGGTTGAGAGCTGAGATTCAAGTGTGGGAAAAGGATTATGAATATTTGGAAGAGGTGGTTGCCGTCGATGTGATNCTTTCTTCACCTGATGGTGAGATTCCAGCCGCTCATGCCTCTTCATCCCTAGTTGCTCCCGCTCCTTCTGCTACTGAAGTCAACCCCTCTCTTGAAAAGATTTAGTTGGTTTATCCCTTTTTTTCTTTTTCTTTGTATCAATTGGTGGTTACCCCCAGTCCCATCGGGGGCAAATTTGGATTTACTTTAAGTCCCCAAATGACAACTTAGGGGCACCACAATGTATATATAAAAAAATTATACGGCTAAGTATAAGTTAATACTTAGTTTTATCCATTTTAATATATAAATGTTAGTTCGAATTTTATTAAGTTTCTGTTTTACTCTTTAAGTCTTTTGCATGCTTCATTTTTTGAGGTTTTAATTTTACCTTCGAGTTTTGCATGTGAAATGCTTTAGACTACTCGTACCTTTTTTAAAATAGGCACGGTGTCATATTAAGTGTGCGTCTTTTTGTAATAGGCATAATTTATGGAAGATGGCCCTTTATAATTGACATAAAGAAGACGTCTCAACTTCATGATAATGCAATAGAGTGATAGGAATTTTACACATGTTTAAGAATGTTTCCAAGGAAAGTTTTCTGTTTGAACCTCCATGACATTTTACATGTGTTTGATTATCGTCTAAAACTCATGTTTGCAACTGTTTTTGTTTAACAGATTTGATATACTCTTGTATTTCGTAACTGTTTTTCATAGGTAACAGTTTTTCGATATTAATACAAGGAAACAACTATTTTTTACTAGTAACAGTTTTTATAAATATTGGGGGTTTTATCCGTAACTGTTTTGGAAACAGTTTTCTAATAAGTACGAGAGAAATATTTTCTTATTCGTACTTGTTTTTATTTGATAACAATTTTTTGAACAAATACAAGGATTTAGATCTTTCATCCATAACTGTTTTATTTGAGAACAGTTTTTTGAATGAGTACATTGATGATGATCACCCCTAACTGTTTTTGTTACAACAACTTTGAATAAAGATGTACATTTCTTTCTCGTTACTAATATTTTGCCTTTCAACCTGAATATGTTGGAAGGTTTTTGCTTTTTGCATTAGGCTTTGTATTTAAATGGCTCTTTTGATTTTATTTTGATTATGCTCGTGTCACTTGTCTCGTTGGGTAGATGGGTCTTCGGCTCGAGATTTTGATTTTTGATAGTCTTCTTTGCTTCGTCTTAGCCTTCCATACTGTATAGTCCCCCAGGTGTTTGAGCTTTGAAGAATGAAATCTCGAGCACTTGATTATTCCTTTCTTGTGGTCCTTTTCCTGAAAAGGAAAAACATTCCGGACTCGAAGGTATATAGTTTTTTTTAGATGATAACTGCTTAACCCTTTTAAAACGTCCATCAGAAAGTGTAACCCTAGACCGGGAATTGTGTTATTTCCTCGCGTCTTTGCAGATCTAATATCATCATCTGGTGATGGGTTAGCTTTGTGCCTATCATCTAAAAAAGTTAGTAAAATTTTTAAATGTTCAAAATAAAATCGAACGTGTGATACCTAACGGTGGGTATTTTTTTTCTTCTAGAAGTAATACTTCTTTAGATGGATGAAGTTCCAACTTATTGGTAGAACTCTGTCGTCCATAGCTTCCAACTCATAGGTGTCTTTCCTAGCTATGCTTCGGATTTTGTAATGTCCTTCCCAGTTTGGATTTAGCTTTCCTGCACCTGCTTCTTTTGTTGATTGAAAGACTTTTTTGAGGACGAAGTCCCCAATTTAAAAGTACCTGAGATGAGCTTTATGGTTGTAATAACGCTCTATGATTTGTTTTTGAGCTGCCATCCATATCAATTATGCTTCTCTCCGTGGTTCGAGCACGTACAGGTTGGTCCTTAATTCGTCGTCATTTTCACCTTCCATGGCTGTTGAGAACCTTATGCTTGGTTCGCCAATCTCTACGGGTATTAAGGCTTCTGAGCCATAAACAAGTGCGAACGGAGNGAAGTTGTTCTGTATGCCCATAGTACCGCTGGTAACTCTTCAGGCCAATTTCCTTTGGCTTTATCCAGCCGCTTCTTTAGATTGTTGATGATGACTTTATTTGTTGTACGGCGTTGAAGTGATCCGCTTGATTTGCCAACTTTCAAAGAATTTTGTGATTTGCGAGCCTATGAATTGTGGGCCTTTATCACACACGATTTCTTTTGGTATTCCAAATCGGCATATTATGTTTCGCCATAAAAAGCTTTTAACTTCCTTTTCTCGCACTTGTTTGAACGCTTCTGCCTCTACCCATTTTGTAAAATAGTTGGTTAGTACGAGTAAAAATCGTACATGTCCTTTAGCTGTGGGAAGAGGTCCCACTATGTCCATACGACATTTTATGAAAGGCCATGGGGATATTATTGGGTGTAATAATTTCGCTGGTCGATGCATGTTATTGGCAAACCTTTGGCATCTGTCACATTTGGATACGAAATTCTCGGCTTCTTCTTCCATCTTAGGCCAATAGTATCCGGCTCTGATTAGTGTTTTCACTAAGGATCTCGCCCCTGAGTGATTTCCACAGTGTCCTTCGTGGACTTCTTTCATCACAAATTCCGTTTGGTTAGGTCCGAGGCATTTAGCTAGGGGTCCTCCGAACATCTTGCGATAAAGTGAGTTGCGAATAAGGCAGTACCGTGCAGCTTTGCGGCGAAGCGCTTGAGTTGCTTTCCTGTTTTCAGGTACGGTGCCATTCTGCAAAAAATTAAGAATTTCGTTTCTCCAGTCCCAGGTTAGGTTGTTGAAAGTTACCTCATTCCTGTCCTGGTCTATTATTGAATGAAATAGTTGAACGACAATTGTATTGTCTTTGTTCGTTACTTCCGTGACTGCTGCGAGGTTAGCTAATGCATCTGCTTCTGCATTTTCCTCTCTAGGTATTTGCATTACCTTCCATGTTTTGAATTGTCTCACGAGCTCTCGTGCTTTTTCAAGATATTGTTGCATTCTAGTCTCTCGAGCGATGTAAGTCCCCTGTATCTGACTTACTACCAGTTGGGAGAAATTTTGATCACAATTTGCTCGATTGAGAGCTCCCGTGCGAGTTCAAGCCCTACAATAACAGCTTTATACTCCGCTTCATTGTTAGTGATAGGATAACACTTTATAGTTTGCCGTGTCTTTTCACCCGTGGGTGATATCAAGACTATGCCTAAGCCGACGCCTTTTATATTTGAAGAACCATCGGTGAACAAGGTCCATAGGCCTGGATTAACACCGTTAAAGAGTTGTAACTCTTTTTCTACTTCAGATACAGTGTTATTACTAAAGTCAGCAACAAAATCATCTAATATTTAAGACTTAATTGTAGTCCTAGGAAGATAGATTATTTCATGCTCACTTAATTCTATGACTCACTTGGTTAATCTTCCTGACAGTTCCTGTTTATGCAGAATATTTCTTAAAGAATATGATGTCACAACAGTGATTGGGTGGCAATGAAAATAGGGTCGTAATTTTTTAGATGTCATTATTAAAGCTAAGGCTAACTTTTCCAGATGTGGATATCTAGTCTCATCATCTAGAAAAGTTTTACTTACATAATAGACAGGTGATTGTTTACCTTTCTCTTCTCTTACCAATACTGCACTTACAGCAATTTCTGAGACAGTCAGGTAGACGTACAATATTTCCCCTTCTTTTAGCTTTAAAAGCAGTGGTGGTTTCGATAGATAAATCTTCAGGTTCTTGAGGGCTTGCTGACATTCTTCAGTCCATTCAAACTGATCCTGCTTTTTGAGAACTGAGAAGAATTTAAAACTTTTCTCGGAAATTTAGAAATAAACCTACCCAAAGCTGATATTCTCCTTGTCAGTCTTTGAACTTCCTTTTTATTTGTTAAAATATCAGGTATTTCCTCTATACCTTTAATTTGAGCGGGATTTACCTCTATTTGACACAAGGAAACCCAAAAATTTACCTGATTGCACTCCAAAAGCGCATTTCTCTGGATTTAACTTCATATTATACATGCGTAGAATATCAAAAGTAGTAGAAAGGTGCTGGAAATGATCTTCCGCCTGTGTTGACTTTACCAGCATGTCATCAATGTAAACCTCCATCATTTTTCCCAGATGTTCTTAGAACATCTTGGTCACTAGTCTTTGATAGGTGGCTCCAACATTTTTAGGCCAAAAGGCATGACTTTATAACAATAAGTCCTCATGTTCGTGATAAAGGAGGTTTTTTCCTCGTCTAAAGGATCCATTTTAATCTGATTATAACCAGAATATGCATCTAGAAAGCTTAATAGTTCATGACCTGCGGTGGCATCAATCATTTGATCTATATGAGGCAATGGGAATGAATCTTTGGGGCATGCTTTGTTTAAATCAGTATAATCTACGGATACCCTCCACTTGCCATTTATTTTAGGTACTACCACGGTGTTTGCTAGCCAGTTAGGGTACGTTACCTCTCGTATCGAACCAATCTTCAAGAGTTTTTGTACCTCTTCGTCGATCACTTGGTTCTTGAATGGTCCTTGCTTTCTTTTCTTCTTCTTAACATGTATGAATGATATATCTTCATTTAGTTTATGAGTCATCACTTCTGATGGGATGCATGTCATATATGAGTGGGACCACGCAAAGCAGTCTGTGTTAGCCTTTAAATAATCAATTAACTTACATCTTTGAGCGGGGCCTAGCCTCGTGCCTATATACACTTTCTGCTCAGGCTTTTGTTCAGATAATGGAACAACTTCGAGCTCCTCCGTAGTTGTTTTGATGTGCTCATCTTCCTCTGGTTCACGAATGACGTCCGGTCTGGAATCTGTATCTGTGTGGTATAGTATACCTTCCGTGGTAACTTGATTTTCCTTCTCGTAAGTATTTTCTTTCATACCTGTTTCAGCAATAATACCTTCCGTACCTATTTGGGTAGTAATTTCTTCCATGCCTGTTTGGGCTGCGTTACCTGCTTGGGAGATTCCCTTATCTCGTAATTCTTCCACCTCTATTTTCTTGTTGTAGTGTACCACAGAGTTTATATTTCTTGCGGTCTGCTGATCGCCTTTGATTTGTTGAATCCCCCATTCAGAGGGGAATTTAATTACCTGATGCAACGTGGAGGGTATCGCTTTCATGTCGTGGATCCATGGTCTTCCAATGATCACGTTATAAGCCATGTGAGTATCGATGACTTGGAACCTAGCTCTTTTGATCACCCCCTCAGCATAAGTGTTAAGCTCAATTTCTCCTTTTGTTATAACCGTAGAGTTATCAAACCCTGATATGGCTCGTGCTTTTGGGATTACTTGATTCCCCAGTAGCATTTCTTCTACGACTCTTAGCAAAATGATATNGCGGGGCCTAGCCTCGTGCCTATATACACTTTCTGCTCAGGCTTTTGTTCAGATAATGGAACATTTACGAGCTCCTCCGCAGTTGTTTTGATGTGCTCATCTTCCTCCGGTTCACGAATGACATCCGGTCTAGAATTTGTATCTATGTGGTATAGTATACCTTCCGTGGTAACTTGATTTTCCTTCTCGTAAGTATTTTCTTTCGTACCTGTTTCAGCAATAATACCTTCCGTACCTATTTGGGTAGTAATTCCTTCCATGCTTGTTTGGGTTGTGTTACTTGCTTGGGAGATTCCCTTATCTCGTAATTCTTCCACCTCTATTTTCTTGTTGTAGTGTACCACAGAGTTTATATTTCTTGCGGTCTGCTGATCTCCTTTGATTTGTTGAATCCCCCATTCAGAGGGAAATTTAATTACCTGATGCAACGTGGAGGGTATCGCTTTCATGTCGTGGATTCATGGCCTTCCAATGATCACGTTATAAGCCATGTCAGTATCCATGACTTGGAACCTGGTACATTTGATCACCCCCTCATCATAAGTGCTAAGCTCAATTTCTCCTTTTGTTATAACCGTAGAGTTATCAAACCTTGATATGGCTCGTGCTTTTGGGATTACTTGATTCCCCAGTAGCATTTCTTCTACGACTCTTAGCAAAATGATATTTGACTGAACTGCCTGGATCAATCAACACTCTTTTTACGTTAGTATCATGAATAAGTAAAGATATTACCAGAACATCATTGTGTGGAAGCATTAATACGCTAATATTTGCATCATCGAAGGTTATACCGTCTTCTCCACGAGCCCATTTCTCATGTGTAATTATGAACTTTGTGGTTGTTTTGCAAATCACTTCGTTTACTTCTTCACCCCGTGTATTACGTTAACGGTTCGTTTTGGAGAAGGAGGCTTTGGGGGCTCCTGCTTGTTCCTCATGTATGCCTGTTTACCTTTATCACTAAACAATTCTGTTAAATAGCCCTATTTTAACAAATTTTCTACTTCACCTTGTAAAAATCTGCAATCCGTAGTTTTGTGCTCATGATCGTTGTGAAATTCACACCAGTCATCTGGGTTTCTTCTACTTGAATTTAACCGCATCTCTTTGGGCCACTTAACCTTGTCTCCCATATTCCTCAATATTGAGACAAGTTCAGTAGTACTTACATATGATCCCCAATTTGAGTACTACCTCTAGGTCGTTCATCTTGATCTTTTCTGGATTTAGACGAGGATGAGACTATGTCTCTTCCTTGTGGTCTATAGTCCGACCTAGTGTTTTCGAACCTGGGGCGGATATCGCGTCCCGAGGGTCCTAAGTAAGGATTGTACCTGTTTTTACCTGATCTTCTATCTAATCCAGGACGTCTGGATCTGGAATGATCTTCATCTCTCGAACGAGCAATGATATCTTCTTCTATTATGAGTTTAGTATTGTACCTGTTATATACATCGTTTCATGTTGTAGCAGGGAATTCTCTCAGACTCTCTTTAAGTCGCCTCGTGGCTTCTGAGCTTTTATCGTTCAAGTTGCTTGCAAATGCCATGGCTGCCCAATTATCAGGCACCCTGAGTAACTACATTCTTTCTCGTTGAAACCTGTGTACAAACTCACGGTGTAGTTCCGTGTCTTCTTGTTTTATTTTGAATATGTCTTCAAGCCTCTAAGATTATTTAACATCAAATGGGACATGGTACCGGCCTACCCATAAGTCTATAGCAAAACTCTGACACGATGACTCATAGACTCGGCTGCACTCCGAATGAGGTGGAGTCTTATCGATCCCTCGCTGAATGTCAATCTCGTCTACTATGAAGACTCGTCAAAATGATTATCTATACATGCAGGCATGAATGCAGCGTGCCCAACAAAAGGACGTCAATACGAATAATGTACTGAGTATGTATGGCAGAACCGAGACATAACAATAAGTCCACATGAATTAAAGATATATAAGAATCAACCTGTAAGTGTGGATAACTCTGTAAATCATGATATACTTATAGTGTCATGCATATGCATATGAATGTCATGTCGTGCATAGGTATATCTTTCATAACATCATCAGACATTTGAGAGCATCCCATCATATCATCTCAGCTACTGTGGGCAAAATCATCAACGTATACCAGCTGATCAGGTGGTGGTGTGTATATAACGCCATAACCTTTCTCATATCTCATATAAATACATATATACGCGTACATAACGATATCTAGTCATGGGTCAATGTACATGTATAAATGAATGAAATGCATGAAAAATATGTAATAATCTTAATATTCCTTTCGGATAAACTTGTTCAACTGCGTATTATTTTGAGACCCATGAACAGAAGATATAATAATATGTCACATGGGGAATCAAAAACAAAGAGACCCCTAGATTTCTATGAATAGAGTCGTTTATGAAAACTATGCGTTTGCTCGTTTCTTCTGTATAACTTGGATCATGCCAAAAAAAGAAAGAAGGGATAACCTTAACATACCTGGAATAGGGAAAATTCCGTATAATATTCTTGGAGAAGATTGTACCGTCCCCTTTATCACCACAAAATTCTTACCTTGTTAGGCTTCTAATAATTCTTGCTGGAATTAGTTGGAATTGTTGAAGTCACGTTTCTTTCACACTTTGAATGAAAGGGATTGTTTTGTTGCAAGATTTTTCATTGGAGCCTTTGTGGATTGAGTTTTGCTACTGTTCTTGAAGTGTTTTTTTGAATCTAAGAAGAATGATATGGAAAATGCAAGATGGATGTTCTGATCTTGTCCAAAGGAAAATGGAGTAAGACTTGTAATAAGTATTTAATTGATAAATCCTAATTAACCTTAGGTAGCCACCTAAGAGTCATTCTCTTAGTCTTGTGGCTTTGTGCCACGTTTTCGGGGTGGGATTTTAATCTTTATCCATTTATTAGGTAATTAGGTAATGTCATGTTACCCGATAATTAAATAATTACCCGCATAATTAAGAAGTGTTTCAAATTACCTAAATTTTTATTTATTTTTAATACACTTTATACATCCTACTATCATGGTCATATGATACCGCATAAAATAAATACATATATTATTATTTTTATTAAAATATCCATGTAAAAATACATATTTTCTCAACTTATAATTTTCCTAATCTCATAGAAAGAGAAAAATTCGTAAGCTTAATTCTTAAAATGGTAAAAAGATACGTCACTTGGTCGCGACTACCTAACATTTTCTCATATACTGCATATTCGATTACATTATTTTAGTTGTTTTTTTTCATTATTGTGTAGCTACAATATCAAATAGCTCATTTGTTATTCTTTGTCCCTTTTAATGATCGTCTTAGTTGATCTTTTATGGATGCAGTTGAGGGGAAAAGTTGGTTATAAGATTATGTTATTATCTCGGAAGTAAGAAAACTAAAGCAAAATATAAATTTTATAAATTAGTCATAAACGAACTAAAAATACACTTTAAAGTACAATATTGCAAGAAGTTTCACCTTATGCACCATACATGAGAGGATTATAATGACAAGAGATTCAAATTTAAAAAGTACAATTGATATCAAATTAACCATAAGATAGTCAGATGTATACGAAGAGATCATTTTTACAATACAAACTACACAATCAAATAAGAAACTATCCAGAAAAAAGAATTTCAAAAGCTGAGCCAAAGAATAAAGATTCATGTTAGAAAGACACACACCTCATTGGTGTTGATGCCCATCACAGTAAAGCTAGCCAAGAGGTCTATTCAATTGTCTACAAAAGCATCAAGTGAATCCATTTTCCCCCGAAAATGAAATTCTCATGATCCCAAACTTGACGAAAACAAAACTCTACCAACTTATTTCATGTGGTAGAGCAAACTCTTAAACTAACATGATTTACATGATAAGTAAGAAGCAAAAATGAAAAAAATTAAAAAGAGAACATGCGCGAGAAGAAAAATCGTTCTCTGCTATCTAAACAAAAATCATCCAAAAGTAACAATTGAACTCAATATATCCTCGTAAAGTAGTTCAAAACAAATTTAAGACACTCAATCGATGTTAAAAAGTTCATTCTCGCCTGAAAGGAAAAGAGCCCAGCTCGATGAATTTATCGTCCACTCCTTACACAATACTTATATATATTTGTACTGTATTTATTGAATCAAAACAAAATTATACTTTAAAAAAGGTTATTAATCATGTGTATGAAGCGACAAGAATAATTCAATTTACATCAATAAAAAGTAAATAATGTTGAATTATGTGAATAGAATTTGGTCAAGAAAATAGAAAACTCACATTTATTTTTCCAGCAGATTAGATTTGTGCCAAAAGCATTGCATCATATGGCCTTGATATTACTCGTTCTTGAAAGTAATGGATTAAGAATTTTGTCGAGAACATTAATCATTTCGGCTCTGCTATTACCACCAAAATTTTAAAGAAATTCATCTTACAACATGACTATTTTCTGATGAAATCTGTAAATAAATTGGCTTATCAGAAAAAGACAACAATAACTGAAAGGAGAGAGATAAATTGAGGAAAATGAATAGACATGCAACATGGGGAATGCAAAAGATGTTACTTCATGAATGTATTAATTAATTTATGAACATAAGTGATGGGATTAATGACCTTTCATTTGCTTTCAGATTTAGGTTAACCGATATGGTATTGAAATTCATTTCAGTTAAATTTTACGTACAAATAACAATTGAAGAGACGTTATATAAAGAGTACGTTCTATATTATTAATTGTAACTCCTCAAATTCTTAACTTATTGCTGGTTGCTTTTTCGTGTATCAAAAGTTCCATGAGTGTTTTGGTAGGGTGGAACAAATTTATCATTTATTGTACAATAGATTTACTATTTAGTATAAAATTATTATAAAACTATTATTTAAGACAAGGGTAAAATTGTCACTTAGTATTAATTGAGTAATATAGTAATTCAACTTTCATTTGATCTTCCCAATTATAATATAGTGTGTGTGTATATATATATATATATGATCCATTCAAATCCCTAAAACAACTTATCTTACGGACAGATATTCCCAATCCCCTTAATATCCCAACTCCATCCTTATACCCTCATGTCTATGACATATATGACTTACTCGAAACGCTACTGTCTTTTGCTCCATCCACAATCCGCTTTCCTCGTCGCATATCATAATATTGGGAACAGAATTTTTCTACCAACTAACTCACTCGCCTAGTCGCACGCTCCTGCACTTTAAATGGGACCCCACCCACCACTACACCTTTCAAGCTAAACACCTATGGTTCGGTAGACCTAGATACTGGATAGGGTGGGCTGAGAGGTGTTATACGTGACTCCGCAGGAAATTGGCTTATGGGTTTTATGGGCCCCACATCTCTCATGGAAGTGTGAAAACTAAATTACGAGCACTTTATCATGGATTGCAATTAGATGTTAATCATGGCTATAAAGCTATTGAAATAAACCTCGATGCCCAAGCAGTTACTATAATTTTTACAGATCTCTCACACTTTATATGTTAACATCATTAATGATTGCAGGTTTCTCCTCACGAGACGGGATGATTCTAATGTTCTTTCGACTTAAAGGGAGCAAAACCAAGTAACAGATATATTAGCAAAGTCTGGATGCAACATGGACCCCAAAACCGACATCACTGTTTTTGTACAAGCTCCACCTTTTATCCAAACAACTTTGGAAGACGATAGCTCAGATACACTTTTTGTGAGAATGGTTCCCTCACAAACCCTATAATAGTCACTCATTTTGCATCATCCCCTTGACAATTTTTTTTATCTCCCGTATCACGGGAACTGCTAGTAGTAGCTTTAGTTACCCCGAACCCTCCTTATATAATGACCAGTAAGTGGTCAACCCCTTAGGTCAGCTTTTCGTGTTTACATGCTCCCTGTACTCACCCCCTTAATATAATACAAATAGTTATTTTTTGAACCTAAAAAAAAATAAGTCTAGAAGGTGAAATGAAGTTCGCAAAATTATAATATAATACAAAAATTCCCCCGGAAAACCGACGTTTGAATATCGAAATAGGAGGAATAATTTATCAACTGAACTGAGATTTGCTAAAATTTTCTCATGAAATTATACTCTCTAAGCCGATACACTATTTTTAGTTCTTTTTTTAAAAAAGTATATTTTTATTAAAAATAATTAACATTAAAATATTTATCTCATTCTCAATAAAATTTTTACAGCTATACAAATATTATGACGTATTCATATATTTAATATAATAAATTTTAATAATTTTTATTTCTTTCTTGAATAATAAATTGCATGTTAAGTCCAACTATGACAGGTAAATTAAAATGGAGGAGTATATAATTCTTTTTTAAAAAATATAATAAATCGTGGTTACGTTTTGGTGCTTATCGTGCGGCCCAAACCCCTATTCTCCTATTAGGGCAGGAAAAGAAGACAGAGCTTACTACGGACCTTCATAGGTTAAGACACAAGAAGAAGAAAATTTGTATTTTTTCTTCAAAAAAACAGGACAAAGGACTCCAAATGACCAGCAGAAAGCTTGTGCGGGACTTGTTTATCTCTAAACAACCTATTTTCCGCGGAATATTAGCACCACAACAGGTTCTTGTTTTTTTTTTTTGGGGTGGGGGTGGGGGGGGGGGGGGCTATTTTCTTTCTTTCTTGTGAAGCTATTGAATTTGTGTTTAATCGGTTTGGTTTGTTCTTTTAGAGAAGTGTTTTTTTTAAGAAAAAATTTGTGTTTGTACAGGTGGTTTATGGTATAGTTGCATCAAATTTGAGGTTGGTTGGAGCAGATAGGCATTATCTGGGCATTCGTAATTTTGGTGTGTTCAATGAGTTCTCCAAGAAGGTTAAAGGCGAAGCTGACAGGTATTTACTATTATTTGCTACCTGGTATGCTTTTTGTTTCAGTGCTGTTGCTTTTAACTTTTTACGTAGTTATCTGTTTTCAAAGTTGGAAGATTGTAGCTTTACCATTTTCTTCTTGGATAATGGTATTAAAGAAGAAAAAAAGGGATTTTGTGCAAGCTGGGAAATTTTAATACTGAGAATTAAAAGCTCCTTTTTTTTTAAAGGACAGTGGAGTCCGGTTTAGCTTGCACATGGTCGACTAATTCTACCGTGTACCTGCTACCTCCCATTATGGTAGGTATCGGGTAACTCTGCCTTAGGCAGATTGGAAGAAATCACCTAGTTGTTTCTGCCTCCGCTGAGATTGAACGTGTTCACCTTCCCACTTCATTGACCGCTAGGCCACATCCTTGGGTGCAAATTAGAAGTTCCTTTTTGTAGTGATCAATGTTGAGCTTGCTATATCTAGCTCAAAGTCATTGTTTGAGGAGTTGCTATTAGGATATTTCTTGTATAAATCAGATATCATTTCATTAATTCGCTAAGGTGCGCCACAAATATAAAAGGGGAGCCTAAGTATATATGGATAAAAACGAGATATTTATATATCTTAAGTTTGCTTTGATTCGTCCTCCAGTTCCTTTGGTTCCAAATGTTCCAGAAAAAGCATAATGGATGCTTGGGTGCAAGCCTCTTTACTCCCCGATTCTCCATCTTTCCATAGTCTCCAACACTATCTTTGGGGTTCCCGCTGCCAAATCAACGTTACATTGAGAGAACTCAACTGTCAAATACTTTGAAGCCACTCTATATTGTTACAGCAAGTTAACAACATATGCTCGGAGCCCTTGGCACATAAATCTCCAACTTAAAGATATCTGTTTCTTCTTTATGAAATTATCTTTGTAAGTGTTGCATTCCCGGTGACACACCCATGTAAAAGTCGCAACTTTCTTCGGTGCTTTAGTATTAAAATCTCTTTCTACCCTGGCTTCTTATCCCCTTAATTAGGTAGACATAAGGAACAAGAGTTTTATGAAAATATACATGCAGACCCTCTTTATACCATCCTATCTCCCAAATTCCTCCTCAGTGTAACAGTAAAACATCTTTTTGGACACTTCCACTTCCTCGGATACTCAATCTGAATAGCTCTTCACGAGCTAAACTTCCAGTAATTTCCTTGAATGATTTCTATGATCATGTCAGCTGCAAGCCCACAAGTGCATCCTATCGTTAGCAATAACTAACACCAATGGACATAGATTGCAATATTGCATCTTAATGCCACATATTCAACCAAACTTAGCCATTTCCAATGGCGAAGCCAATGAATCTCGTGAACTCCTCTTTTTTCTTCATAATCCCTGTTTGCATGCGTACTCAGTAAAGGGCTAGTTGTTTCATATGAAACTCATCCATTCATTTCACATATTTAGCAAACTATCTGAATTAGGTTTGCTATCAGGTTCCTGTCCCTTGTCTCTCCCACAAATCCTCATGTCCCCCATCATTTCATCCATGATAAAAGGTCTTGCAAGTGCTTTCCTTTCATCAGAACTAATAATTCGAAAGGGAACTTTATCCAGCTGTGGTTTCAAATCTCCTTCTCAATGTACAAATGCTTGCATTAATAGGATTATTCCTTCTCTAATGTCTCTCTCCTATGAAACTTTGAAGCCATCAATCTTAATCCTTTCAATGTAATTTTATGTCCCTCAAGCATCGACTATTTTATAGAACAATATAGTATTGTTATCTCCTTTTGTCATATTTTACTCCATTTCACTTTTTTGCCGTTAATGATCTTCCTAGCCTTAATCCTCTCTTCAAATTTCATTTCATTTCATTTCGTTCCAGGGGTTGCTATTGTTGGACAAATTTTGCTATGCTCGTGCCACTTTACTCATATGGAACACTTTGATGGCAATTTTTTACTCTAAATTTGTTAATGAGTAGTAGTTGATTCTCCTGAGCATATTTGGTGCATGTTTTAAACTTTTGCTGCACTGAACTCTTGAGAAGATCTGTCGAAATGCAGTATGAGTAACCTGATTCTGAGCATTTCTTTCTTCTTTTCTTTCTTTCCCTTTTTTGGGGTGGGTGGTATGGGACTATGGGGACATGTTGATATCTTTAGAAGTGAGAAGGTAGAAAATGCAATTATTTCTCAATGTTATGACTAGTAAAAGTTTAACTCTTTGTGTCGCCCTCTCTATCTATTTGCTCTAATGCTTTATTGGGGGTGTCATTGGGCTTATTCCTCAGTGCTTATGGCTGCAGAAATCAAGATTTCCAACAGTCAGTCAAGGTACTTAAGGAGAAAGCAGAGGAGTTGAAAGGGGTGAAGGAAGATCTTAAAACGAGGTGTCTTTTAGATTTCCTGTAAATATAATTTTATAGTAGTTTTAGCCTTTTCCTTAAGGGGCTGAGACATACTGTTGTATGTCAAGGCTGGCAGAACTTCCAATGGGGACCTGAAATGGTGAACTGGCGAATGCAGAACGAAGCAGACAACTGAGCAGCTTTACAAGCATGTGGATGGTGTTTGGACGGAGGCTGAAGCTACGGCAAAAAAGGTAATAGTGCAACCTCCATCAGTCTCTCTGGTGCTGATCTAATATTTGATTGCTGAATCATGAATGATAGTATCCAAAATGAATGCTGCCAAGCATGTGTTTTTCTTCAAGACTGTGCTAGCAGCTGTTCATGGTTGCGCAAAGCTTTGTCTAGGTATTTGGATGGTATCCCAAGTTAACTCTT
The DNA here is from genome assembly GCA_005239505.1 of Nicotiana paniculata. Classification (NCBI taxonomy): domain Eukaryota; kingdom Viridiplantae; phylum Streptophyta; class Magnoliopsida; order Solanales; family Solanaceae; genus Nicotiana; species Nicotiana paniculata. Next base: position 12,429 of record ML302662.1, on the reverse strand, counting down.
GTTAATCTGTTGCCCTTTTTTCTGATAAAATAATAATTTTTTTGTTAAGGGGGATCTAGTGAATGCAATAAGTAAAAAAGCACCTCCACCTCCCTTTAAAAATGAAGGGAGCTAATGAAGTCCAGTCATTACATCTTTTAAAAACTTTAAATTGCACCAACAAGTTAGATTAACTAGTCATTTTGCTTTCAATGTATCAAGTTAGAATCATGAAAGTTCCTTCAAAACTATTAAGTTGTAGTCACTGTCTTTTGAGTTCATGTAATTTATCTTGTAGGTTTTTTCCAATGTGGAGGAAAAAATTTCTGCTACTAAAGAGGAGGTTGGTAAATTTTCACCTAGCTCTTCTTAGCACATTTCCCAATTATGGTCAACTCTTTAAAGAGATGATAGTTTACCCTGATTTGTATTTAGGTCAAAGAAAGTTTTGGGATGGGGAAGCAAGAAGCTCCAGGATCAAGTGGTCATTCACATACTTCTAGTTCAAATACCCATGAGAGTAGTGAGTCTGCATCAGCAAAAAATCAACAGGAACAGCAGCAATCTGGTTCCAGTGATAGTGCAGAATCAGTTTATAGCAAGGTTAAGTATGCTGCTTCATCCTTATCATCAAAAGTGTCACCAGCCTTCCAGAAAATTAAAGAAGCAAAGCCTATTGACTTAGCCAAGAAGGGATATGGCATCATATTGGATGAGTTGAAAGGTACTCCAGGTAAGAGAAAGCGCCTCGAATATTCTGCTCACACACAAGAAACTTCAGCAAACTTTGAGAGAAGCACAAGGACTGATGTTGCTGTCTTACCATCAAAGCAATCGAAATGGAATAAGAAATGGGAGGCATTCAAGGATAAAGTAATTTTCTTACTTATTAGTCCCTGTTGAAATGCAGGTGAACTTGTCTTTTACCTTTTGTAATCCTTATTTTTCCATGAGTTTTTATTATTCTCAGATGCAAGGTCACCCTCTTTTTAAGCGCTTCACTGGCATGAGTGAACCTGTTGTAACAAGAAGCCAGGAGGTACTTTCTGATTCTCAGTAGAATTTTATCTTTTCTTCTGGTAATAATTTTCGTTTAATTTTTTCCCTCAGTTATATTTTATCCAATGAGGATATACATGGCTTGATTTGGAATGTGTTTATAGGTGAATATTCTTTAGCATAAAACATTTAGCCAAGAGCAGAAATAGTAAATCTGGATTTAATTTAATAGATCCTTGTGGTTCGGCCCTTCCCCGGACCCCGTGCATAGCGGGAGCTTAGTGCACCGGGCTGCCCTTTTTTTATCTTATATATTTATGTGCCAAATGACAGATTGCAGAAGATATTCGTGAGAGATGGGAAACAAGTGATCATCCCATTGTTCACAAAATCCAAGAGTATGGCTACACATTCCAATTTTAATGCTGTGTTCTGGGTAGAGTTCAATTTAAGATCAGCTTATAGTTTCCATGTTAATGTTACAGTTTAAATGATACTGTGGGGGGAGAATCAGCAGCTGCAATGTCATTTAAAGAGATTCGCCGCAGAGATCCGTATGATTACAGCCTTTGTTTGCTTGATTTTCCATTATCATTTTTGGCTTGTTTAATAAATTTGAAATATGTTTTGTGAAGGTCGTTCTCTTTACCTGAATTTGTTGCTGAGGTTCAAGAAGTGATTCGACCAGTTCTTGATGCTTTCTTCAAAGTAAGTATGCACAGGTTCATTAAAGCTTATAGACACATCTACACTATATTTTGTGTGGGGTGAAAATGGGAGAGGCAGAAGGAAGGGTATGGGTTAGTCATTTGTTTGGTCCACAACTAAGAGTGAGTGGTGCAACCTCTCCACGTCTAGCTTTAAACCCCTTCGAAATTGGACAGAAAGGAGAAAGTATATGTCATAACTATATAACCTATAGGTGTTATGGGGCCAGAGCGGGTCGGTCCGGGCTAGAGGAATATGAGACCGGCCGGTCTTGGTACCGGTTTTAAATTACCGGTACCGGTCTTAGCTGGTGGAAAAGTGAACCGGAACGGTACCGGCCTAGTGGGCCGGTCTTATTTATTTATTTATTTTGTATTTTGTATAACAATCGTAATTTATATTAAGATAAAGTAAAAATGTAAAACATTAATAACTAACTTATAAAAAGAAAACTTCAAAGGCTTTAAAAGCCTTATATTTGAATATTTCATTAAGAATTTAAGATAATACAATGAACATGAAAAGAAATTAACTTATAATTTGCAAGTTCTTTTTTTTAATTTGAATTTGCAAATTAAAGTTTACATTTTACAACAACTAAATTAAAGAAAAATGGGTAAATTCAAATTTGAATTATTAAATATAGTCTTCAAACTTCATAGGTTTTGCATTACCCTAGTAAGTTCTTCATAGTCAATATGAACTTCTTGGCCATCTTCTGGAATGTTGAATTCAGATGGGTTACCATTTGTTAATATATTTTCAAGTTCCTCGTCTTCTGGTTTCCAACATCTTCACGTCCTTGATCTCTTCGATCCGATCTAATCCAATCTCTGGAACACACTAGAATTTCCAAAGTATTGCTTCCCAATGAGTTACAGGTGTCTTCTAGCTAGTCTTACTTGACTAAATGCGCTATCTGATGCAACAATTGAAATTGGCACATTTGCATGGCCCGAGCCATTGCCGAAAGAACAGGAAATTGCTTTTCATTTTCATGCCACCATGCCAACGGTGAAAATTCGTGTGCGAGGCTATGTTTGCTTTTGCAAGTAGAATTGAAGTTCGTCAATGTTTCCGCTACTCGTTTGAGTGGAAGGAAATGTAGACCAAAAATTAAAACCATCAAGGCTCTCGTCTTTATCCATAGTAGCAGATGTTAAAGTAGAAGTAGTATAATGAAAAGTGGGATTGACATTTCCTACATCATTAGCAGCACTGTCAATTAAGTTTGCATAATAATTATATAATTGTTGTATATAATCGTTTAGCTTGTTCATACAAGAATATATATCTGGGGTCTTAGTTGGTCCAGCCTCCATATACGCATATAAAACATTGATTAATTGGTGACAATTAGACATCTTAATAGAATGATTCAAAACAAGAAAGAATTACAAGAAAATATGCGTGACTTTACACCATAACAAAAAGTAGCACATGTTTCTAAGTTTTACCCGACCTAGCCCATATTGTACATATTTTGAAAGCACTAGCAAATTCAAATTTGTGTTCTTACAACCATTGCTTCTAAAACCTATGGAGTTAAATCTGTGTTCTCACAACCATTGCATCCACTCTCTCTTTTTCTCACATCTTTCACGTATGCTTCAAGGCGCTGTGTATTTTCTACTTCTCCCTCTGTGTCACCTGGTTGCATTGTAAGAAAATTGATGAGTAGAAGTCCCACCATTGAAGGTCATTCAAAGCTTTGCTTTCGAAAATAGGATGTTTTGAGTTTGTTAGTTGTTTGGATTGGGTGTTGTTCTAATTGGTTGAAAATATCAAAAGGAGTTCAAAAAATAAATTTGAAGTGATTTGGATTAAGATTTGAGCAAGATTCGAGTTAAATTTCAAAGGAAGTCGAAGTCATTTTTTTGTATAATTATGTATAATCTTGGATAATAATGTATATGAGTGTATAAACACATCTTATACACTATTATACACCTTTATACAAACGATTGTAGACGAACTTCTTTCATGATTTTCAGTTGCAATTCTTGTTCAAAACTAGTTCAAATCTCCATTAAATGACTTCAAATTTTATATACAACCTCCTTATACTATTTCTAACAAGTCTAAATAACACCCACTCCAAATTTCTCACAAAATCAAATTCAAAATTTAAACTCACATATTTAAGCTTGTTAAAAATCTAATTTTCATCATCCAAATGGATTTGGTTTGTTGAACTAATATTTGAGTCACAATTACTGATTCGAAAATTAACTTAAAAGCCTGAGCAATCTTTGTTAAGAATTAAATAGTAATTTTGAGAACCTATTAGAGTTGGATGTTGAATTAACCTTTTATTTTTGGTCTAGTTGGTTGTAAATTAAAATATGGGCTATAAAATTGAAAAATAGGGAGTTCAGTTGTTCTTATGTGAAATTTTCCCTTAAAAAAACACCAATTAAGTAAATAGGAGGAATTGGAGAAATATTTTTGAATTTTGCTTGCATTTTCTCAACAACATCCTTATATTTTTCTTTCTTCTTGAAATCAGAGAGTAGAAAAGAAATTTCAGCTATATGTACTAAAACCATAGTAATAATAGGGTAATAAGCTCCAGAAAACTCAACAGTAGCTATATAAAATTAACGGAAAAGGGTTAAAATTGCCCCTAAACTGTTGGAAAAGGTTTAAAAATACTCTTCATCCACCTTTTTGGTTTACTTATGCCCTTTGACCGTTAGGTCAATGCTGAGTTAAAATAATAATTATTTAAATTCCACGTAGCAACTTCTTATTGGCCAAAATTAAAACATCTAACCCATTAGAAATACCCACTCATATCTACTAGCTTTTCGTACTAACCTGCTTCAAAAACTAACCCGACCCGAACAAAAAGTTCAACTAAAAAAAAGAGGCACTACTTCTATGAAATTCCATGGAACAAAGCTCCATGGAACTTGTCGCGAACATATAGACGCAAATTTACTACGTGATTTTCTTTTTCTTGTTATGGTATCCAGTTTAATTTACATGATAGACACAAATTGCATTATATTCAAGATGAGCTTAATTTAATCATTTTCACATAACAGAAAGATCTTTTTTTTGTTTTAAATTAAAAAAAATCGGCACCATGATGCAAACGGATTGAGACACAGGTATATCACTACCAAAAACGTGACATAGAAAGTTATATGATTCCAAAATCTACAAAGTATATCACTACCAACTCGTCGCTACATCAAGTGAGCTCCAAGAAGATTGATATTCTATCCAAGTGTTCCAAAAAGGTTAAGACCCAGTTCCTCAATGCTTGGAAATGCAGAATATCCAGAAGCACCTACTTGGGAACTTTCTCATATGATCTCTTACTAGGCACCGCGTCCTTAGGAAGAACAAACTGGTAATGTTTGTTCCAGCTTCCCCCCAAATGAGTCATCTCACATCAAAGTTGTAAAACAATGAAAAGGACATCAAAGGAAGGCCCTATAGGGTGTTGCTAGATACCTTCTGATAGCCAACTGCACATGGAGACAGTCAGCATGGAAGTCATCAAGGCTGAAGCAGTGGCTGTGTGGTACGGTTGCAGTGACTCCACACAAGCGCTCATCTCAGTCGGACACCTGAAGATGGAGAGAGCACTTCTAGAAGCTGCGCGAAAAGATGAAGGAGCAGTTTTCGATTCGGATGCTATTTTGGAAGCGGCATTGCGGACAGATGGTGACCTGAAAATGGACCTGGCGGTGGCTGATGCGGCGGAGGTGGCCATCCGATTGCGTAGAACTGCTTATGGAGAAGTATAACATAAAGATTTCAAAGTGATTGTTTGGAAGATATCATAAATCGTTGGATTACCCCTAGTTTTCCGTTGCACATTATTGTTAAGAAAATCATTGGCTCTTTCATGGTAGGCTTTTCTTGTTTGATTAATGTTCATGACCTTTGTTCTATGATAATGCTATACATGAGATTAATCAAGGAAATGAACATATGTAAATCCATGGGTTAGATTGAAGTGGGGCGTCTTTTTTTTATTTTGAACTTTTTCTTCGGGTAGGATTACTGTTTGGGGCGGGTTAGTCCAAAGATATGGGTGGGTCTTTCTAATAGGTTAGATGTTTTAATTTCAACCAATAAAAAATTGCTACGTGGAATTTAAATAATTATTTTTTAAATTCAGCATTGACCTAACCGTCAAAGGGCATAAGTGAACCAAAAAGGTGGATGAAGGGGTATATTTAGCCTAATAGGTGGATGGTGGATATTTTTAGACCTTTTTCAGTAGTTCATGGATATTTTTGACCCTTCTACGTAAAATTTATGTAAAAATTTAACATCATTCTTGGCCTCCCAAGTTTAAAATTGTTAACATACAAGTTGGATCAGTACAATGTGCATTAGCAACTTCAGTTATAGGCAATTTATTGTAGCAACATCTTAAAAATAAGTTTGTATAATTCCACCTAGTAACAATTTCATCGGGCATGAATCTGGGGTTAATGTTATGTTCGGTACAGTTAGCCTTAAATTCCCTAATAGATTGTCTATTATTTCCTTGAATAACACCAACTGCTCTTATAACATGAGTAATCTTAGTCGAAAATAAATCAAAACCACTTTTAACAATTAAAAGTGATGGTTGCAATTATAAACATGACATGCACACCTAACATGAAAGATATCATCAAATGATGGTTGCAAATGCAATTTTAATAGTGAAATAATGACATTGTTGTTAGAAGCATTATTAAAGGATATATATTATACTTTTTTATTAAGATTGTAAAATGCAACAACTTCGCAAATAGTAGTTCTTATAAAAACAACCGTATGATTCTGATCTTCTATCATATTTAAAAGCGATAATTCGTTTTTGCATTCAAAAATTATCATCTATCCAATGACATGTAATTGTCAAATAATCATTTCCATTAACAGCATGGCCAATACGAGAAGTTAGAGAAACTCTACAAGGAAGGTGGTTAAACAAATAACGTATGTATGTCTGGTATTGTCCATGAAGTCTAAAGATATCAGATCTACAAGTACTTCTAGGGATACTTTTAAATAAAGGATTATAAATCATTTGAATATACATAACAAAATATGATGAAGAAGCAAAAAAATGGTAGACAACCCAATGCAATCATTTTTGCTAACTCTTCACGGTCCTTCATTTTATCATATTTCAAAAGTCCTCCTGTACTAGGGTTTAGAGTTACTAAATCAAAGCCCCATTCTATAGGATGAGTAATTCTCATGTCTACTAAGTGCCCTAGTCCCCCTAAATTTCCTCCAGTCTTATGTTTATAATCATCATTACAAATTTTGCATCTAATTCTATTAGAATTCTCTCTTTCCTTAGAATATTTTCAAACTTAACTTCTCCTTCTCCGATAACTAGTAATCGGGGCCACAAATGGTCTACTGTTAGTGCTCGACTACCACTCCTGCTACCAAGTCCAACACTGCTAGGTGTAGGTGATGTCTCATCTTCAATTTCTAATTCATTATCTTCTATACCGTAATCTTTTTGTAATTGTTCATAATTTATATTATTATCATGTGATGTTTCAGAAACATGTATAAAGTCCATTTATATTACTACCAGAAGTTGAAGTAGTATCTCCTTTTCTATTTCCCCAATTACCCGATTAGCAACCTTATTACAAACTCGTTTTGTAGCATTGAACATATCATGGAAATTTAACTACTATTAAAAATTAATATGCAATAAGTTTCATATGCAAATAAAATACTTCCTCCGTTTCAATTTATGTTAACCCATTTGACTGGGCATGAAGTTTAAGAAAAGAGAGAAGACTTTTGAACTTGTGGTGCAAAATCAAGAACATATGTTTTGTGTGGTTGTAAATCATTGCATAAAGGTAAATTGTTTCCAAATAGGGAAAGGGGTCATTCTTTTTGGCACGGACTAAAAAGGTAAAAGGTGCACATAAATTGAAACAGAGGGAGTATTAAATAAGAGAAAGAGTTGGAACGAGTGCACTGAATTCCGCCATAAATTGAACTCTTGATGATTTTTGAAGTCTTGAAATTGAATTTCGCAATCGACGTTACCATGAATAAACTTCAAATAATACCACAAATAAAATTTCACAAAAATGAGAGCCAAATAGTTGATAGCAATTTAGTTGAAGAATGAGAGAATGATAATTGAGAATTTGGGTTTGAGAATTGAGAGATGAGTGAAGAAATGAAGAAGAGGGGGGGTCTATTTATAGTTTTTCAAAGGGTTAAATTAATAAATGATAAAAGTGTTATTGTTTTTAAAAAAAGCCCAAAAAGGGCTATCCTTCAATTAAGGCCATTGGGCGACCGTCAAAATTGGAGCTGACCGTTGCCAACGGTCAAATGTCATTAAAAAAATAAATTAAAAAAATAAACAAGCCGTTGAACAGGTCTGGGCCAGTCCGGTCCACCAGTTTAAATTTTGACAAGACATTACCGGTTTTAACCGGTCCGGTTAACCGGTATCCAAAACCCCACCCGCACAGGCCGGTTCAGCGGAAACCCCACCCCTGTCCGGCCCCTTTTACCACCGGGCCGGTCCGGAACTGGGCCATCCTGGCCCGTTAGACAGGTTTAATATAACCTAAGGGACAGATAAATACTTCAGGAGTAAATCAATAGATCCATCTTTTTGCCTTACCCTTCCTTTTCCTTCCTTGAACCGAGCACAATAGTCTTTTACTACTTGTTGAATCTTCTCATGTTGATATACTTGATATTTTACGTTTTTCATCTTCTTTCAATGATATCTTGCTTTCTGGGTCGTTAGGGAGATACAGAGGCGTTGAAGAAATATTGCAGCAAAGAGGTAATTGAGCGGTGTAAAGCAGAGCATCAAGCTTTTGATAGCCAGGGTATCATTTTTGATAACAAGGTAAGAAAAATGCAAGTTATTGTATTAGCTTCCATTTTGGATATTTTGTAAGTACACTGAAGGGGGATAACAATAAATGAAGTGTGCTCCTCTGCTCAAACTTTCTGTGTCACAAATCCATTCTCATAGATTTCTATGAGCATGTCAGACAAGGACAAAAAGCTAGTATAACTTAATAGAACTAGAATTTTTTGGGAATTTAAAAATATTTGACACACTTATCTTACTGCTGTAGATTATTTACGCTGATGATCCATGCACTTATCCTTGACTAGAATTATCTGACTTCTGTCATGAAACCTGTTCAACAAATCTAGAAATTTGTAGGGTGCAATTTTTTTGTTTTTTTATATGCTCTATTTTTGTTTCTTTGGAGGTTATAGGCGGTCATTAGTTACAGTTTTTGCTCACTCTGCATTCTGCTGTTTACTGTTTCTTATCGATCTTGATCTAAGTATTGGATACTGCATTTCTGCAATAGTCCAGTGGCCTTGATTTGAAGTCATCCCAGATTTCCACTTTTCGCCGTTGGGAAGATGCTAAAACTGGAAATTCTGCATGAAACTTGTGACCTCTCATTTTGCATCCCATGGTATACTTATGGGGGTTGAATAGCTTGAGTTCAGTACTAATTGGTTTCTCTAGTATCAAGCTTCCCTTTTCCTCTCCTGTGGTTTCTCCCCGTGCTACTAGGAATCTCATAACCATACTGAAAATGAGTTTCTGATCTTCCTCCTTCCCAAAAGAAAAGGGTGGTGTTGAACAGATGCAACTTTTGTATTTCTGTGCTTCTATCACACATAAATGTTTAAACTATACTACTATATGGTTAACCTCTCTTTCTCTCTCTTATTCATGCAGATTTTACATATTTCGGATGTTGAAGTACGGGAGACAAAAATGATGGGAGACAGTCCCATAATCATTTTGGCGGTAAGCATCTCTCCTTTTCTTTTTTGATGTACAGTCACATAATCATGTTGGCGGTAAGCATCTTTCCTCATTTTTTTGATGTCTGCACCAATGCACTTCTTGAAAGGGTTTTGTACCTAACAATGACTTTAAGCATAGCGTGTGTGAATGATGGAGAAACCCTGATAGTAATCTTGGTTAATTTTCGCAGTTCCAAACGCAACAGGTATACTGCATACGTGATAAACTTGGTTCAATTAAAGAAGGGGGAAAGGTAAGTTTTATCCCCTTTTCTAAATTGTTATTCTCATGTCCTACATTGACTATTCAGTTAATTGACCCTGCTGGTCTATTTGGTATTTCATATCGAATTGCATCTTGCACAAACTTCTTGATGTCAAATTTGCCTTCTTCAATCCCTGTGGTCAAATTGTCATTTTTCTATGTTAACTAGTGTGATCTTCATACGTAAAAGCACGTTACTACATGTAAACTAAAGATGTTAACAAGTAAAAAAAGGGCAGCCCTGTGAACAAATCATCCCACATTCATGCAGGATGAAAGGCCGCACCCCAAGGGGTGTGATGTAGACAACCTAAGCATTAGTGGATTTTTCTACGGCTTGAACCCGTGACCTATGGGTCACGCCGTGACACTTCACCGTTGTTAACAAGCAGCGATCGAGAATTTCTGAATTTGATGACTTTAAAAGCTTATTCCTTAGACAAGATTCTTTTGTTGAAACATCTTTGTTTTTCTATGGTATATTATCTGTACAAGTCCACCTTTGCATGCAGATCAATTTAATTTTAACATTTTTTTTTTCTGATACACTGGAATCTGCTATAGATCAATCTGTAGTAACTCATCATCAAAGCTATGACTTCAGAATCTGATTTTTAACCCTGCTATGGCTAAAATTTCTTGCTGTCTTTAGGATACAATACACACTGTATACTACGCGTGGGCTATGCAACTAGTAGAAGCAGAAGAACTCGGAGAAGGAGCTTTCCACCCTATTTGGAGGCTTAGAGAGATGCAACAATTTGGTGTTGCAGCTCTTATCTAATCAACTTTTTGCTTGATCATGGGAGTGTATAATGTTGCTTCCCGCGCTTTCTTCATGTTCTGGCACTGATTCGTGCAGAAAAGTTTTTTGCAATATAAGCTTTTGCCTTTTCCACAGTTGGACCGGAATCATGATGTATTCAAATTAATTAGTTAGGAGTTTTTTCACCATTCTTGTGAATGTACTTGAGCATCCCCTTCACATTGCATGAAGTTCCAAGTTTGAATACTGAATAAATAGAATATTCATGTTAGTTATGTAGTCATTGTATCCAGGAAGTTAAGATTAGTGCCAAGAGGGCAAATTGCACCAGATATATTCCAACTTTGTTTTAAATTACTATTCTGAGCTTTTGTAGTTTGTGATATGCATGAACCCAGGAAATTTAGGAAAAGATCTGTGTGAGCTGCCTTTCCTAAGTTTTGGTGATACTTGTGAAATCTCTGATTAATGGATTGAAAGTATATTAAGAGTAAAGAGAAATGATCATTTATTTTATTTGAAGTCCAAGAGATTCTTGTTAAAAATTTGAGGTCGTAGAATGCAATTGGAAGGTGAGAAAGTCTAATCCTAATATTTTGAGGAAAAGAAAAAGTGCGTTTATTCCTTGTTAAATTCGGTACCGAAATATTTTATCGAATTAGCTATTCAAAATTTAAAATACAAATGGATAAAGCAATATCAAAATTAATACCATAATTATTTCATTTAGTAAATTAATTCAAACGAGTTTTACGAGTTACATAAATAATACTAATATTAATGCAATGATGTGAAATATTTTAAAATATAAACATTATCATTGTACATTATTGTTCATTGTACAACAATAACAACAAACTCTATTGTTCATAAATACTACTATTGTTCATTGTACATAAATACTACTATTGTTCATTATTACGAGTTACATAAATACTACTATTGTTCATTGTACAACAATAACAACAAACTCAGTATATTCCCAGCAGGTGAGGTCGTGGGAGGATAGTATGTATGCATGCAGACCTTACCCCTGTCTAACAGATAGAGAGACTGTTTTCAATAGACCATCGGCTCAGGAAGGGTAATAAGAAGAAGTGGATAGCAAGAAAGGAAGAAATAGGGAAAAGAAAAGAAAAATGGAGAGATAAAATATAACTAGTACCAAATACTAACAACAAGGAATACAATACCTGAGGCGAACAAAACCACATAACGCAATAATAATCTAAGAATAAGAAGAGACATGCGTGCTACTAAAACTATCGGTGAGCAACTAAAAATTACCTACTAACCTTCAACCTTAATCCTCGACCTCCATACTCTTCTATCAAAGGTAATGTCCTCAGTAAGCTGAAGCAGCGCCATGTCCTGTCTAATCACCTCTCCCCAGTACTTCTTAGGCCTACCTCGACCTCTTCTCAAACTCGTCATGGCCAACCTCTCAGACCTCCTAACAGGGGCATATCAATGCTTCTTCTCTTAACATGTCAGAACAACCTCAGCCTTGAATCCCGCATCTTGTCCTCCACGGAGGCTACTCTCACTCTGTCTCGAATAACTTAATTCTTAGTCTTATCTCTCCTGGTACACCCACGCATCCATCTCAACATTCTCATCTCTGCTACTTTCATCTTCTGCACGCGGGAGTTCAGAAGATGGATTGAGTATTTATCATAGTGAAAAATATAAATCCTTTTTTGTTAAATGGGCATAGTAAGGGGAAAAGAAGTTTATAAGAGAGAATAACCAAGGAAATTGGATCCTGATTTCTATACTTGGTGAATGCATGGGCGCAATGATCGCAAACTTCTGCAGATTCGACATCTAACTAATAAATCAAAAAAAAAACGTGATGAAATTCAGGTTCTACTTTTCCAACTCTACTTATCGTGAATTTCTATCCTTTTTGATG